>JAJPUD010006674.1:0-34915 GCA_023553655.1 Myrmecobius fasciatus | reverse complement strand
GTTATTTTTTCTAGTTCAGTTAAATAATCTCTTGGGAGTTTGATTGGTATAGCACTAAATAGATAGATTAGTTTAGGTAGTATTGCCATCTTTATTATATTCGCTCGACCTATCCAAGAGCACTTGATGTTTTTCCAATTGTTTAGATCTGACTTTATTTGTGTGGAGAGTGTTTTGTAGTTTTGCTCATATAGATCCTGACTTTCCCTTGGCAGATATATTCCCAAATATTTTATACTATCGATAGTTATTTTGAATGGAATTTCTCTTTGTATCTCTTGCTGTTGCATTTTGTTGGTGATGTATAAAAATGCTGATGATTTATGTGGATTTATTTTGTATCCTGCAACTTTACTAAAGTTGTGGATTAATTCTAATAGTTTTTTAGTTGATTCTCTAGGGTTCTCTAAGTAGACCATCATATCATCTGCAAAGAGGGATAATTTGGTTTCCTCATGACCTACTCTAATTCCTTTAATCTCTTTTTCTTGTCTTATTGCCAAGGCTAGCATTTCTAATACAATATTGAACAGTAATGGTGATAGTGGACAACCTTGTTTCACCCCTGATCTTATTGGGAATCAGTATTGTTTTTCTTGCGTAGATCAGGGAATAGAACAGTGTCCAGTTATTTAGTTCTTTGTACTATACTGTTGTTGCCTTTTGGCTTGGAACCAAATATTTGGAATAAGAAGAAACAGATCACAAATTTCTGTCACAAAGCAGAAAAGGATACATTAGTAGAGAACTTGGAGAAAGATATATATGTATATTTTTTTTTGCTTTTTGCTGAGGCAATTGGGGTTAAGTGACTTGCCCAGGGTCACACAGCTAGGAAGTGTCTGAGACCAGATTTGAACTCAGGTCTTCCTGACTTCAGGGCTGGTGCTCTAACCACTGCGCCAGCTAGCTGCCCCGGAGAAAGATATTTTCCAAGTTTTACCATTATCAGTTTGACTTCGTTCCTTCAATACATGATGAGTGCTTCCTATACAGCAGGAAAGTAAGGAGATCTCATCTCTGGCCTGAAGGAATTTCAAATCTAATTGGAGATAAAATATACGTTATATGTATCTAGAGAAGTAAAAGCACTTTATGATATTGTGCATGTGTAGAGGAAATACAAAATAAAGGAAGGAATTTGTCAGGGAAGACTTTAAGAGCAAAGAACATGGATTGTCAGAGAGGAGGGAATGGCCAGCCCTTCTAGGAGCATCAGTGCCTTAGTGAGATGAGGCTGGCCACATATGAAAAATACAGTGGTTTACCAAGGTTTTGCTTGACCCAAATAGTGGCAGCAAGTAGCAAGTACTTAACCAACAATTTCTGTCTAAATTTTTCAAGGACACAAAAAGTGCTGAAATTAGATGTAGTACTATGATTAGGTCCTATGACTAAGAGAATCAAAACAATTTTAAACTTTACTGTTATTCCACAAAGTGTTTTTTTGCTGAGGCAATTGGGGTTAAGTGACTTACCCAGGGTCACACAGCTAGGAAGTGTTAAGTGTCTGAGACCAGATTTGAACTCAGGTCCTCCTGTCTTCAGGGCTGGTGCTCTATCCAGTGCACCACCTAGATGCCCCATCTTTCAATTTATTAAACTGATTCTTTAGTCAGGACCATTCTGTCCTCAGCCCTCAACTTCTCAGTCTACTAGGTACAAAGAACTAGTCTCTAAAATCTGAATGCATAGACCATGTTTTATAGTTTGCATTCCACAGTGCACATATATACACATATATACAACCTGCATAAATACAGGTTGGTTAGAACAGAAATGTTATGTGGATTATGTAGAATTTTATACTTTGTTTTTTTGGTTGTTTTTGTTTGTTTGTTTGCTTTGCAAGGCAGTTAGGGTTAAGTGACTTGCCCACGGTTACATAGCTAGGAAGTGTTGAGTGTCTGACTCACGAATTTGAACTCGGGTCCTCCTGATTCCAAGACCAATGCTTTATCCATTGTACCATCTAGCTGTCCCATGGAACTTTATATTTTGGAGAGTATATTTACATTATTTCATTAGATCATCACAAAAATCCATAAAGTAGATAAGTAGATGTTACTATCTTCATTTCACATATGATGAAATAGCTAAAACATAAGTAATAGTTCATATTTATATAATGGTTTATGTTTCACAAAGAACTTCCTTACAACAATAGTATGAAATGAGCAGTACAAACATTATTATTAACATTTTATAAATAAGGAAACTGAGGCCCATAGTAAATTACTCAAGGTAATTCTGCTCCTTTTAGAGTTGGTACTTGGAGTCTTGCCATGTCCATTACTTTTTCCATCATGCTGTGTTGCCTTTCACATGGAAAAAATCCATAAGATATTCCAGTTATAATGAAGGTTTGAAAATAGAACGATTGCCTTCCCTTGCTTGGTGCTATTGAGATCCTACTCTGGTTCTCACTATATCCAGTTTTGGGTAACTGCTTCCTGTGCCTCAACAGGTTCATCTTTGTGCTGAGCTGCTCCTGCTGCTTAAAGGGTAGAGCAAAAAAAACATCCTGGCTCCAGGATTTGCCATTCTGGCTCCCCAGCCTTACCCTATAATTTTGTGGTTTGGCTGGTTACAAAAATAAAAAGTGCAACCTGTAACTAAAGTAAAGTGGGTTCAGCTGAGAGGGAGCTTTTAATTTGCACAAGTTTAGGACTGTATTTAACTGGATAGAAAACGTGTCTTCTCTCTAGGCAGAATGACTTGTTTCTGCTTTCTTTCTCATACCTGGTTAGGGCTCTGGAGACAGCCTGTGGAGTTGTCAGGAGGAAGATTAAAGCAGGTAGGAGAGAGATTTTGGGAAATTACCAGACTTGCATAGTGAGGTCAGACTAGATTTCATAGAAAGAGCTTGATGTCCTCAGCTTGGATCCTGTTTGGCTTTCAGGTTGAGGAGCCCAAGTTGTAAATTTTCCTGGGAGCTTTGATGTTTAAGATCAGGAAAGGAAAAAGGAGACGTACCAGGGAGTGTTTTGTGGTTTGTGGATCCCAGATACCAAATGGGACAGATAGTTTGAAAGAGCTTACTTAATATAGCAGTCTTTCAGAACTGGGTACTAAGTAGTGTTAGCAAAGATGCCCTGCTTGATCTTAGACCTTGTTTCTCTGGGCCCTTTATTATCTGTTCCTGAGTTGGTTTTCAGAGTTGCCACTGATGTTTGTAGGATAGTTTGACTAGATGATTCAAAGGTTTGTTAAAACTATTTCTTTTTAAAAAAAATCAATATATAAAACTTTTTCAGAAAAAGGCAGTTATCTGTGAGATATCTATTCCATTAATTCTTTTAAAAAGTTTCTAACAAATTCAGTTCATTAGTTTTAAGACTATCCTACTTCTCTTCCCCCACTCTGAACTTCCTTTTCTTTGAATTAAAAAATTATGCTCTTTGATATTTACTATTACTAATAGTATCACTATTATTATTATTTTGCTGAGGCAATTGGGGTTAAGTGACTTGCCAGGGTTACAACAGCTAATTAGTGTTAAGTGCTTGAGGTCAGATTTGAACTCAGGTCTTCCTGACTTCAGGGCTGGTGCTTTATCCACTAATCTCTATCCAATTACTATTATTCCTCCCCCCACCAAAAAAAAAAAAATCCCAAAACCTACCTTTTCATTTATTTATTTATTTTTAATTTGTTTTTATTTGCATAACATATGTATGGGTAGTTCCTCAGCAATGATCTTTACAAAGCTTTCCATTACAAATTTTACCCCCAGTCCCCACCTCTCCCCTAGATGGCAGGATGTCCACTACATGTTAATTATGTTAAAATATTTGACAAATCGAATATATGTATACATATTTCCACACTTATCATTGTTGTGCAAGAAAAATCAGAGAAAGGAAACACAATGCAAGCAAACATCAATTGAGAGCATGAAAATGTTATGTTGTCCACATTTCGCATCCCTCTGGGTGTATATGGCTTTCTTCAGTGAACAATTGGAGGTGGTTTGAAACATTTCATTGTTGAAGGGAGCCATGTCCATCAGAATTGATCGTCATATAGTATTGTTGTTGCTGTGTATAATGATCTCCTGGTTCTGCTCATTTCACTCAGAATCAGTTCATGTAAGTCTCTCCCTTTTTTTTTAACCTATACATGGGTAATTTTTCAACATTGACCCTTGCAAAGCTTTCTGTTCCCTCCTTCACCCCACCCCCTTTCCTAGATGGCAGGAAATCTAATACATGTTAATTATGTTTAAATACTTGGCAAATTGAATATGTGTACATATTTATACAGTTATCTTGCTGTACAAGAAAAATTGAATCTATAAGAAAAAAAAATCTGAGAAGGAAAACATAATGCAAGCAAATATCAATAGAAAGAGTGAAAATGCCATGTTGCAGTCCAGCCTCAGATCCCATAGGCTTCTCCCTGGGTGTATGTGGCTTTCTTCATCACTGAACAACTGGAACTGGTTTGAAACATCTCATTGTTGAAGAGAGTTATCATATAATTGTTGCCCTGTATATTGATCTCCTGCCAAACCCTACCTTGTAACAAATAAGCATGATTTAATCAAGAAAGACAGTTGAACTTTGACCATGTCTGAAAATGTATGACACATTTGTGTTTTTGTTTGTTTTTGTTTTTAATTAAAGCTTTTTATTTGCAGAACACATGCATGGAAGTTACAGAATAAATCCACATAAATCATCAGCATTTTTATACATCACCAACAACATGCAACAGCAAGAGATACAAGGAGAAATTCCATTTAAAATAACTTTTGATAGTATAAAATATTTGGGAATATATCTGCCAAGGGAAAGTCAGGATCTATATGAGCAAAACTACAAAACACTCTCCACACAAATAAAGTCTAAATAATTGGAATAAAAACTAAATAATTGGAAAAATATCAAGTACTCTTGGATAGGTCGAGCGAATATAATAAAGATGGCAATACTACCTAAAATAATCTATTTATTTAGTGCTATGCCAATCAAACTCCCAAGAAATTATTTAACTGACCTAGAAAAAATAACAACAAAATTCATCTGGAAAAACAAAAGGTCAAGAATCTCAAGGGAATTAATGAAAAAAAAATGCCAATGAGGGTGGCCTTAGCTGTACCAGATCTAAAACTATATTATAAAGCAGTGGTCACCAAAACCATTTGGTACTGGATAAGAAATAGAGTAGTGGATCAGTGGAATAGGTTAGGTTCACAGGACAAAATACTCAATGACAATAGTAATCTAGTGTTTGATAAACCCAAAGACCCCAGTTTTTGGGATAAAAACTCACTATTTGACAAAAACTGCTGGGAAAATTGGAAACTAGTATGGAAGAAACTAGGCATTGACCCACACCTAACACCATATACCAAGATAAGGTCGAAATGGATTCATGATCTAGACATAAAGAATGATATTATAAACAAATTAGAACAATGTAGGATGGTTTACCTCTCAGACCGTGGAGGAGGAAATAATTTGTGACTAAAGAAGAACTAGAGATCATCATTAATCACAAAATAGATAAGTTTGGTTATATCAAGTTAAAAAGTTTTTGTACAAACAAAATGAATGCAGACAAGATTAGAAGGGTAACAATAAACTGGGAAAACATTTTTACATTCAAAGGTTCTGATAAAGGCCTCATTTCTAAAATATATAGAGAATTGACTTAAATATATAAGAATTCAAGCCATTCTCTAATTGATAAATGGTCAAAAGATATGAACAGACAATTTTCAGATGAAGAAATTGAAACTATTTCTAGTCATATGAGAAGGTGCTCCAAATCACTATTGATCAAAGAAATGCAAAGTAAGACAACTCTGAGGTACCACTACACACCTGTCAGATTGGCTAAGATGACAGGAAAAGATAATGATGAATGTTGGAGGGGATGTGGGAAAACTGGGACACTGATACATTGTTGGTGGAACTGTGAATGGATCCAGCCATTCTGGAGAGCAATTTGGAACTATACTCAAAAAGCTATCAAACTGTGCATACCCTTTGACCCAGCAGTGTTTCTACTTGACCTATATCCTAAAGAGATCTTAAAGGAGGGGAAAGGACCCACATGTACAAAAATGTTTGTGGCAGCCCTTTTTGTGGTGGCTAGAAACTGGAAACTGAAGGGATGCCCATCAATTGGAGAGTGGCTGAATAAATTATGGTATATGAATGTTATGGAATATTATTGTTCTGTAAGAAACGACCAATAGGAGGATTTCAGAGAGGTTTGGAGAGACTTGCATGAACTGATGCTGAGTGAAATCAGCAGAACCAGGAGAACATTATACACAGCAATAAGACTATACGATGATCAATTCTGATGGACATGGTATTCTTCAACAATAATGTGATTCAAACCAGTTCCTATTGTTCAGCGATGAAGATAGTCATATACATTCAGAGAGAGGCCTGTGGGAACTGAGTGTGGACCACAACACAGCATTTTAAAGCTTTCTGTGAATATTTCCTTGCATTTTGTTTTCCTTCTTAGGTTGTTTTTTTTTTTTTTTTTCTTTCTTTCTAGATCTGATGGTTCTTGTGCAGTAAGATAACTGTAGAGATATGTATACATGTATTGGATTTGTCATATAATTTAACATATTTAGCATGTATTAGATTACCTGTCATCTAGGGGTGGGGGTGGGGGGAAGGAGGGGAAAAGCTTGGAACAAACAAAAAAGTTTTGCAATGGTCAATGTAGAAAAATCACTCATATGTTTTGTAAATAAAAAGCTTTTAATAAAAAAAAAAACATATGCATGAGTAATTTTTCAACATTGACCCTTGCAAAGCTTTCTGTTCCAAATTTTTCTTTCCTTCTTCCCACCTCCTCCCCTAGATGGCAGGAAGTCTAATACATGTTAATTATGTTAAAATACTAGACAAATCGAATATGTGTATACATATTCATACAATTATATTACTGTATGAGAAAAATCGGATCTACAAGAAAAAAAAATCTGAGAAGGAAAACATGCATTAATTTCTGACATTTTTTTTTGCTATGGTAGTTTTAGTTCAATGACTTCATTAAGATCCTTCTGCCTCTTAGCAACTCACTTTTAATTTAACAAATCACAATTCCCTAAATTTCTTTTAGTTAATTGACAGTCTTTTCAATTATACCTCAGTCTCTAAATGTTTATTTGCTTTCTGCATTCTTAAGTTTTTTACTTATTAATCATAGAACAATTGAAAGCAAATCAGGTGAAGTATCTACCCTTGGAGGATGCTTCTCTTAAGTCTCCACAGAGCAGTTTGTCTCTGGATAGTCTCTCAAAAATGTTTCTTTACATTCATATTTCTCTAGTTTTTAATAAATATAAGATATTTTGTAACATTAAACTGTTTTCACACAAGTAAAAAAGCTTTAATGAGATAATGTACTTTACATATTCTAATTAGCATTCTTAAGTATTTCAAAATTGTTTTGGTGTTATGGTCATTGTTTAGATTGTTCTCTTGCTTTTGCTCACTTTATTCTGCATCAGGTTTATAAAAGTATTCCTATATATATATTTTTGGAACCCTTTTGTCATTTCTTATAGCATGGAAATTTCCATTACATTCATATGCCATAGTTCACTCATTACCACTAGATGATCAATATTTAAGATATGTAGATAAAACACCCATTTTATTTCCAATTTGTTATTGCAACAACAGAAAAACTGCTGTAAACATTTTTCATACATGTAAGTCCTTTCACCCTTTAAAAAAAAAGATCCTTTGGAGGTAAATACCTGGTAATGATATTGCTGGATCAAAGGAGGTGCATAATTTTAACGACTTTTGGGGTATAATTTTAACTCCTGTAATCTTCCTCATCACTTTCTTTGGTCAAGAACTCTTTTGTCTTGTTGTGGTTCACAGCATTTTAACACTTTCTGTGAATATTTCCGTTTTCCTCCTTAGGTTTTTTTTTTTTTCCTCTCTTTCTAGATCTGATGTTTCTTGTGCAGTAAGATAACTATAGATATGTATATATATATTGGATTTGTCATATAATTTAACATATTTAGCATCTATTAGATTACCTGTCATCTAGGGGTGGAGGGTGGGGGGAAAGAGGGGAAAAGCTTGGAACAATAAAAAAAAAGTTTTGCAAAGGTCAATGTAGAAAAATCACTCATATGTTTTGTAAATAAAAAGCTTTTAATTAAAAAAAAGACAGCTAAAATTTCATTTCTTTTTTACAACAGGAACTCTTTTGTCAATAATGGGAAAAATGTCTCTTCTGCATCTCAAATTTGTTTATGACATGATCCTTTATATATCTAGGTTATATATCCATTTGGAGCTTTTTTTGTGGCATGTGGGATGAGATTTTTGTCTAATTTAAATGTTATTTCTATCAGACTGCTTTCTAATTATCCCAGCAGTTTTTGTTGAATAAGTGAAAAAGGAAAAAGGGAAATGCCAAGCACTGTACTAAACATTTTACCTGTGTTATGTCATTTGATTATCTCATTTGAAAAGTCTCTAACCCAGTAGTAGAGTTTACCCAACTCTCATTTTCTTTTCTTTTTTCTTTTTTTTTTTTTTTAAATTTTTGCTGAGGCAATTGGGGTTAAGTGACTTCCCTAGGTCACATAGGTAGGAAGTGTTAAGTGTCTAAGGTCAGATTTGAATTCAGGTCCTCTGACTTCAGGGTTGGTGCTCTGCAACTGTCATTTTCTTTTGCTTCTAGATCTTGTGTACCTAATCTGTTCTACTTTCTTGCTTTTTAACCAGTAACAAATACATTTGATTTATGCCTTATACAATGTAGTTTGAGATCTGATACTGTTAGGTCCATTTTCTTCCCACTATTGTTAACTAGTTCCCATGGAATTCTTGACCTTCGGATGAATTTTTTTTTCTAGTGCTATAATCTTTTAGTAATTATCATTTTTTATCATATTGCCCCACCACCCACCGCTCATTGCCCCAAACTCTTCAGAAATCTTATTTTACTTTTGTAAAGAGTATTTTGTAGTTGTGTTCAGATAACACTTATGTCTTAATAGGTAAGACTCCCAGATGCTTTACATGTTGTTTTGAATTTCCATTGCTTTTTGCTGGGTCTTGTTAGTATTATAAAGTATGGCTGAATATTTTTGTTGGGTCTTTTGCTGAAGTTATTGTTTCAATTAATTTTTAATTGGATGGTATAATTTTCTAAATAAATCGTTATCTGTAGGAAGTAATAATTTGGTTACTTCTTTGCCCCTTTCCCCCCTTGATTTCTTTTTCTTATTACTTTAGCTAAGTTTTCTGGAACTATATAGAAAATAGTGGAATCTGTACTTTAGTGCTTTATCTTTGATCTTATTGGAAAAGTTCCTAATATTTGTCCATTACTGATAATACTAGCTCTGTTTTAGATATTGTAAGGATAAGCCCATTTATTGTCGTGCTTTTTAATGTTTTTACAAATGGGTGATCTGTTTTCTCTATTTTGTTTGTATATTGATGTTATGTTATTTTTACTGTTTATATTATTAATAGGGTCCATCATGATTGTAATATTGAGCCAACTCTGTATTCCTGATGTAAATCCAACTTGGTCATTGTGAATAATCCTTTTAATATGTTTGCTAATATTTTATTCAGTATTTTAATATTGATATTCATTGTCTATTGGTACGTAGATTTTTTTTTCCTTTTTATCCCTCCCCCCCTTTTTTTTCTTTTTTGCTGAGACAATTGGGGTTAAGTGACTTGCCCAGAGTCACACATCTAGGGAATATTAAATGTCTGAGATCAGATTTGAACTCAGGTTCTCCTAACTTCGGGGCTCGTGCTCTATCCATTGCACCACCTAGTTGCCCCTACAGTTTATTCTTCCGAGTTAAAAGCTGGTTGGCCTTGTGTCTATATCCTCTTCAACTCTTATTTTTGACTCTTTATCTAAATCTTACTCTTACCCCTTCTCCCCACCTATTTTACTTTTGAGCTTAGTATCTTTTTTGGTTTGTTTGTATTTATTTTATTAAAAGAAAAGCATAAAAGGAAAACAAAATAAAATAAAACAACATTGCCATGTGCCCAGCAGAACATCAGGGAGAACTCACAATATATAACAATTAAGTACCAGTTCAAGAAAGGATGTATAATAGTAGAAGAAATTATATTCGTGAATGTCTTTACTTTCTTCTAGGTTATTTTGCTCTCTTCTGTATACTTTTAAAATTTTATTCTTTTTTTCTCTCCTCTACCTCTCCCAACCAGGCTGTAGTTAAGCAAGGATATATTATCTACAGAAATCTAGATTACACCCCCCCCCCAATGTGCATACACACACATCTTTCCTATCTCTGCTGACCCTTTGCTTTAATTCTGCTCCTTAACTTGCCTTGCTATTACTTAACCTCTCCCCACCCATGGATTCCTTCCTTCTCTTCTTTCCCCACCCTTGGCTTCCCCTGTCTGCCCATCCCTCTCTTTTTATTTCTTTATAGATACCCTTCATGATATATATGTAGTATTGCCTATTTAACCCATTCCTGATGTGAATAGATTTTTCAGAACTATGAACCCTCTTCTCCCCTCTAATGCTTCTATTTTTCTTCTTCATTTCATTTGTGTAACATAATTATTATTTTTACCTTAATTCTGCCCCAATCTTTCTTTTGAATTACCCAATTGCTGATGTCAATCTTTTTTTTTTTAAATTTTATTTGCGTAACATATGTGTGGGTAATTCTTCAACAACCCCTACATAGCTTTCTGTTACAAATTTTTCCCCCCAACTGCCCACCCCTCCCCTAGATGGCAGGATATCCACTACATGTTAATTATGTTAAAATATTGGCAAATTGAATATATGTATACATATTTCCAAACTTATCATTGTTGTGCAAGAAAAATCTTATCTACACAAACGATATATCGGATAAAGGAAACACAATGTAAGCAAACATCAATCAAGGAGTATGAGAATGTTATGTTGTGGTCCACATTTCACATCCCTCTCTCTGGGTGTATATGGCTTTCTTCAGTGAACAATTGGAGGTGGTTTGAAACATTTCATTGTTGAAGAGAGCCATGTCCATCAGAATTAATCGTCATATAGTACTGTTGTTGCCGTGTATAATGATCTCCTGGTTCTGCTCCTTTCACTCAGCATCAGTTCATGTAAGTCTCTCCAGGCCTCTCTGAAATCATCTTGCTGGTCATTTCTTACAGAACAATAATAATCCATAATATTCATATACCATAATTTATTCAGCCATTCTCCAATTGAAGGGCATCTATTCAATTTCCAGTTTCTAGCCACTACAAAATGGGCTGCCACAAACATTCTTGGACATGTGGGGCCTTTTCCTTCCTTTATGATTTCTTTGGGATATAAGCCCAATAGAAATGCTGCTGGGTCAAAGGGTATGCACAGTTTGATAACTTTTTGAGCATAGCTCCAAATTGTTCTCCAGAATGGCTGTATCCGTTCACAGCTCCACCAACAATGCATCAGTGTCCCAGCCCTCCCACATCCCCTCCAACATTCATCATTAACTTTTCCTGTCATTTTAGCCAATCTGACAGGTGTGAAGTGATACCTCAGGGTTGTCTTGATTTGCATTTCTCTGATCAATAATGATTTGGAGCACCTTTTCATATGACTATAAATAGTTTTAATTTCATCCTCTGAAAATTGTCTGTTCATATCCTTTGACCATTTATTGATTGGAGAATGGCTTGAATTTTTATAAATATGAGACAATTCTCTATATATTTTAGAGATGAGACCTTTATCAGAACCGCTGATGTCAATCTTAACCATATGGTATACATTTCCATGTCAATAACATAAATAATTTGTCCATGTTAAGTTCCTTGAAATTGATCTTTGATACTGGCTCTTGTATAGATTTGGTTTAAAGAAAGTCCTGAAATCTGTCTGTTGAATTTCATTTTTTTTCCATTTAATATTATGGATAATTTTACTGGATATGATATTTTTGGCTACAGGCCTAGTTCTTTTGATTGCCAGGTATAAATGATTCTAGGATCTGTGTTCTTTTATTGTGACTGCTTCAAAGTCCTGTAAAATTTTCTCTTTGATCTGGGCCAATAATATTCCTTTGTGTTCTCCATACAGGAGCTCCTTGAGGTAGTGATTGGTGAATTTTTTGTTTCTACTTTCCCCTCATGTTCTGTCGCTCTAGGACAATTTTCTTGAATTATTTCTTGAATATTTCTTGCATTATTGTGTCAAGGTCTTTTTTTTTTTTCTTGTCACAGCTTTCAGGTAGTCCAGTTATTCTTATATTTTCTCTTCTTGATCTATTCTCCAGGTCTGTTGTTTTTTCTTATGTTTCACATTCTGTTCTTTTTTAGATTTTTAAATTTTTTTTAATTCTTTATTTTTTTGCTGAGGCATTTAGGGTTAAGTGACTTGCCCAGGGTCTAGGAAGTGTCTGAGGTCAGATTTGAACTCAGGTGCTCTTAACTTCAGGGCTGGTGTTCTATCCATTGTACCACCTGCTCCTATTTTTTCATTCTTTATGTTCTATTTTATTATTTCTTGGTTTCTTATAACTTCACTGACTTCCTCTTGCCCAATTCTAATTTTAAAGCGTTATTTTCATCTTTTAAAACTCTACATTCTTTTCTAGTTGGTTAACTTCCCTCCCCTTCTCTTCTCCATCTATTAAAGTAAATTAACAACATTTAATCTCTTCTAGTTGCTCAATTATATTTACTTTTCTAGATTTTTCTGGTCTCCTGAGTTTACATTTCAATATTTCTGTAAGGTTAACGTTTTCATTAGGAAAGTTTGAAAGTCCTAATCTATTCTCTTTGAAGGTTTGTTTCTCACTCTGTAGGATTACACTCAGGACTTGCAGGACAACTTACTTACTCTTGGTAGTAAGTCTTTCTTTTTTGCCTTTTGGGTTCCTAGAATTTTTTTTCTCTATGGTTCCAGTATGTGTGATGTTGCCTATGGTTTCTTGGTACTTATTTTCTGACTTCTCATAGTAGTGTTTCTTTGACTTGGAAGCTTTGGATTTTGATTATGACATTCTTTTTTTTTTTTTTTCTTTTTGCTGAGGCAATTAGGGTTAAGTGACTTGCCCAGGGTCACACAGCTAGGAAATCTTAAGTGTCTGAGACCAGATTTGAACTCAGGTCCTCCTGACTTCAGGGCTGGTGCTCTATCCACTGCGCCACCTAGCTGCCCCTGATTATGACATTCTTAAACATTTTCAGTTTGGCTGTGCATACCCTTTGACCCAGCAGTATTTCTACTGGGCCTGTATCCCAAAGAGATCTTAAAGGAAGGAAAGGGCTCCACATGTGCAAGAATGTTTGTGGCAGCCCTTTTTGTAGTGGCAAGAAACTGGAAACTGAAAGGATGCCCATCAATTGGAGAATGGCTGAATAAATTGTGGTATATGAATGTTATGGAATATTATTGTTCTGTAAGAAATGACCAACAGGAGGATTTCAGAGAGGATTGGAGAGACTTGCATGAACTGATGCTGAGTGAAATCAGCAGAACCAGGAGAACATTATACACAGCAACAAGACTATACGATGATCAATTTTGATGGACATGGTTCTCTTCAACAATGATGTGATTCAAACCAGTTGTGCTGCGATGAAGATAGTCATATACGTCCAGAGAGAGGCCTGTGGGAACTGAGAGTGAACCACAACACAGCATTTTAACGCTTTCTGTGAATATTTCCATGCATTCTGTTCTTCTTAGGTTGTTTTTTCCTTCTTCTCTTTCTAGATCTGATGTTTCTTGTGCAGTAAGATAACTGTATAGATGTGTATACATGTATTGTATTTGTCATATAATTTATCCTATCTAGCATGTATTAGATTACCTGTCATCTAGGGGTAGGGGGCGGGGGGAGGGAAAGGAAAAGCTTGGGAAAAAAAAGTTTTTTTTGCAAAGGTCAATGTTGAAAGGTCACTCATATGTTTTGCAAATAAAAAGCTTTATTTAAAAAAAAAAAAACGACCAGCAGAATGATTGCAGAGAGGCCTGGAGAGACTTGCATATGAACTGATGCTGAGTGAAGTGAGCAGAACCAGGAGAACACAAGACTATATGATGATCGATTCTGATGGACATGGCTCTCTTCAACAATAAAATGTCTCAAGCCAGTTCTAGTTGTTCAATGAAGGAAGCCATATACACCCAGAGAGAGGGATATGAAATGAGGACCACAACATAACATTTTCATGCTCTCTATTGATGTTTGCTTGCATTGTGTTTCCTTTCTCTTGATTGTTTTTCCTTGCAGATAACGATTTTTCTTGCACAACAATAAGTATGGAAATATGTATACATATATTTGGCTTGCCAAGTATTTTAACATAATTAACATGTAGTGGACTTTCTGCCATCTAGGGGAGGGGTAGGGATTGGGGGGGAAATTTGTAACAGAAAGCTTTGTAAGGGTCAATGTTGAACAATTACCCATACATGTTTTGCAAATAAAAAGCTTTAATTAAAAAAACAAAAACAAAAACAAAACATTTTCTTCCTGGAGGTGACTGATGTAATCTTCTAATCTTTCAGTTTTTTTCACTCCATACCAATATTTTTTCTTACCTCATAAAAGCTATTTGTTTAATTGTTTCAGTTCTAGCTGAAACTTTATGATCCATCTTTTTTTTTTTTTTTTTTTTTTTTTGCAAAGAAGCACAAATAGTTTGCTACTTCTTCTTGAGCTCATTTTATAGATAAGGAAACTAAGGTAAACAGGATTAAGTGACTTGTGGAGAACAGTATAGTTCAGACACTTGTCTGAGGCCATATTTGAACTCAGGGAGATGAAGCCTGGCATTCTCTATATACATGCCACCTCATTGCCCATCACTATTTTTCTTGCTCCATTATGTTTTACAGGGAGTACTTTAATGGGCAAGGTCTTCTACCTTTAATTCTATTTATTCTTCTAAGTTTTCTCTCCTTTTATTTTTTTTCCCTTGCATCTTTTCTTCTAGGTACTGTAGTAAGTCCTTCTTCCTTTTTTTTTCTTTTCTTTTTCTTTTTTCTCAGAGGATCTGCTTGCAGTTGCAGAAGAGGAAGAACTCTTCTGAATTTACCTCTTGGGTGTTTCTTACTGGAGAGTATTTCTTCATTGTGTTGGGAGTTTTCTTTTGTTTATTTATGTCTAACCTCTCAGTTTCTGACTTGAGAGTTGTGCCAAACCCTTTTGGATCCTGTCTCTGATTTCTAGTGTTCCCCCTTTTGGCTTCTACTTCCTATAGCATGTCTGGGATGACTGCTCTGGGCTTTAGACTCCTTTTAGAGTGTTTTTAGTCAGGACTGGGCTTTTGTTCTCCTAGGGAATTCTTGTTTGAAGTGCTGTTCTCCAGAACATTTCTAGGCACAGTACTATAGGCCTCAGGGCCTCTTGGAATGTCCTCTGTTAAAACAGTTGCAAGTTTCAGCCTGTTTACCTGGGTTCACACTGGCTTCCCTGTGGGGACCCCTCAATTAGCACCTATAGACTTTTGGGTGTCTTTGTATAAGTGCTAGGCTTCTATCACCTTTCATGTTGTCATTTTAACTGGAAGTCCCTCTGCTAATTATCTCAAGGTTTTCTGAAGTCATTCAGCTTATTTTCTGCTAGGGGAGGAATTCAAAGGAATTGGGAGTCCAGGAGTAGATCAGCAGCAGTGAGATTGGAGAATATTGGAAAAACCAGAAATTCCAAGACTATTAGCTCAACAAGGGCAGAGCACAGTTCAGAAAATGTGAATTTTTCTGAAAGCCAATGTGATAGTAAAAACACCAGAATGGATGCCCAGATGGTGTCTCACTTGTTCTCCCTCCCCTGAACTTGATCCCATTTCTTGATATCTGATAGATTTATGTCTACAAGGGCAGAGGCATTTGAGTCTTTAATTCTCGATATATACTGATTTTTCTATAGGATGGCTGAAGTTCTGTTAACAGTCATTGAAAAATCAGTTAAGAGTCTTCTGAATAGGAGAACAGAATAGGTACGGTAATGCACTTTGGGCTTTTACTTTGGGCTTTACGTTGACCTGGGGATTCCAAGGCATGGGAGTGGAAGAAGACAAGAATATTGTTGGCCTGTATAATTTTATCTGTGTGACACTATCATCAAGTCAACTTTCATTTTGGAAGAAAGTGAGTAATGAAGAAAGGGAACATTTTCTTTGTACTCTGGCCAGAGTATGTCTGGGCCCTTAATTTTTTGTTCTGAGGTTTGGGGAATTTTAATCAACATCCTTATAGACGCAAATTATATTTGTCCTTGTAAGGCTGGGCATTGGGTGAAATCCTATTTCCTTTTTTTTTTTTTTTTGCTGAGGCAATTGGGGTTAAGTGACTTGCCCAGGGTCACACAGCTGTTACGTGTCTGAGACCAGATTTGAACTCAGGTCCTCCTGACTTCAGGGCTGGTGCTCTATCCACTGCGCCACCTAGCTGCCCCCCTATTTCCTTTTTTTTTTTTTTCTTTTTGCTGAGGCAAAATTGAGGTTAAGGGAGTTGCCCAGGGTCACACAGCTAGGACGTGTTAAGTGTCTGAGACCAGATTTGAACTCAGGTTCAGAGCTGGAGTCCTATTTCCTTTTGAAGTGCTCAGGTTTGTAGATTTATTTTCTGATACATCTGACATCAGCACTTGGCCAGGTGACTGTCATTGCCCGCTATTAAGTAAGCATTTAATATATGCTTAGCTAATTATTGTGACTAAAGAATTAACCATCTCTCATGTGTCACAGAATAATAGGTCCTGGTAGAATCCCAAAGCATTTTGATATAATTTTCCCAAATTTTCTTTTAATAATTGTCAATCCATTCTCAGGAGTTGAGAAGCACATGATGAAGGAGTATTTGATAGCATATTTTCCCCAGTGGATTTTCTTTAAGGTTCAAAAAGAAAAAATGCAAGTTGGCTCCAGATGTTTGAGAAACAGCAAGTGCCATAAAATTATTAAATCAATTTAAGCTGTTTGTGCATATTTTGGAGGCAAGGGAGAAAAAGATGGTAAAAATGATCTGAAATTTATTTCCAGAGAAAAGGGAATGCAAATTAATCTCATCATTTTGCAAAAGTACTGAAATTTTGGGACCAAGGGAAAGGAAAGGAAAATGTGATCTTTGAAGAAAGTCATTGGAAATACAAAACTAATACCTGTTCTCTGTGGCAGGGTAAGTAGTGAGGTTTGAGGCCAGAACATTAGCAGTTTTGCGGTTGTGACAAGTCTTTCTGGAAAAGACCATGGCTTTTCTGGTCACTTAATCAGAGGCAATAGAAACCCTTTCCAAAGGAAAATAGTATGTGATCTGAAACATTTTTTTTCTTCTATTATATATGCTTTTTAATTAAAAGTTTTTTATTTGCAAAACATATGCATGGGTAATTTTTCAACACCCACTTTTGCAAAGTTTTCTGTTCCAAATTTTTCCCTCCTTCCCCTCACCCTCTAGGGCCTCTTGGAATGTCCTCTTTCCCTAGGTGGCAGGTAGTCTAATACAGGTTAATTATGTTAAAATATATGACAAATCAAATATATGTATACATATACAGTTATCTTGCTGTACAAGAAAAATCGGATCTACAAGAGAAAAAAACCTGAGAAAGAAAACAAAATGCAAGCAAACATCAACAGAGAGCATGAAAATGTTATGTTAGATTTCACAGGCCTCTCCCTGGGTGTATATGGCTTTCTTCATCACTGAACATTTGGAACTGGTTTGAAACATCTCATTATTGAAGAGAGCCATGACCATCAGAATTGATCATCGTGTAATCTTGTTGTTGCTGTGTGTAATGATCTGACAGATGTATAGTGGTATATCAGAGTAGTCTTAATTTACATTTCTCTGATCAATAGTGATTTGGATCTGGAACATTCTTATACATCAATTATAGAACTTAGAGCTTAAATTTCCAGCCTCTAACTTTCCTAACACAAAGGGGCTTGGCCTAATGGAAAGAGGCTGGACTAAGGAATCAGGAGACAAAAAGTTTTTGAGCTGAAATCTTAAAGCTGCTCTAGTTGAATCCCTTCATTTTATAATGGCTACTCAGGGAACAAAATTAGATCTAGAATCCAGTTCTTTTGAGTGCAGATTCAAAACTAGTTATCAGGCTGTCTTCCTAGATACTAGTTCTAGATCTTTCACTAAACTGTTGTGAATAACCTTAGGCAGAGCATTTATTTTATTTTTCAAATAAAATAGTTGATACTTTTGGAAGGATTTAAAATGCTATACAAATATAAAGTATTAATTGTTACTGGAAAGGAATGATTTCCCTGTTTGTTCTGCTTAGGGTTTTGGCTTATTTTAAAATGGAAGCTCAAGATAATTTTCCCCCTTAAGTAGTATTTTATTTTTCCAATTACATGTAAAGATAGTTTTCAACATTTTTTTTAAGATTTTGATTTCCATATTTTTTTCTTCCCTCCCCCCTCCCCAAGACAGCAAACAATTTGATATAGGTTCATTGTACAGTCATTTTAAACATTTCCATATTAGTCATGTCATGAAAGAAAAATCAGAACAAAAGGGGAGAAAAGCAAAATATAGTATGCTTTGATCCTCATTCAGTCTCCATAGTTCTGTCTCTGGATGTGAATGGCATTTTCCATCTCAAGTCTTATAAAATTGTCTTGAATTCACTGTATTGCTGAGAAGAGCTAAGCCTATTATAGTTGATCATTATCTAGTCTTGCTGCTGTCTTATACAGTATTTCCTGATTCAAGCCTAAGTTATTTCAAGCCTCTAATGTACTCAATTAAATCCAGCAAACATCTATTATGTTATCTATTATGTTTTTACCATATACCACGCATTATTCTATGTGCTACCCTGTTACCCGACTTTCTGAAATTTCACTTGGTTTCATCTAAACTATACTGTCCTGGAAAACTTTTCTTTAAAAAAAAAAAATAGAAGACTCTCTCAAGTGATAGATAAACAGAATTTCTGTTTAGACCCTAAACAAAGATGGGTTTTTTTTGTTTGTTTGTTTTATTAATACTTTTTATTTGCAAAACATATGTATGGGTAATCCTTCAACATTAACCCTTACAAGGGGCAGCTAGGTGGCGCAGTGGATAGAGCACCAGACCTGAAGTCAGGAGCACCTGAGTTCAGATCTGGTCTCAGACAGGTAACAGCTGTGTGACCCAGGGCAAGTCACTTAACCCCAATTGCCTCAGAAAAAAAAAAAAAAAGCAAAAAAAAAAAAAACCCATTAACCCTTACATAGCTTTCTGTTACAAATTTTTCCCCCCTACTCCCCACCCCTCCCCTAGATGGCAGGATATCCACTACATGATAATTATGTTAGAATACTTAAGAAATCGAATATATGTATACTTATTTCCACACATCATTTTTGTGCAGGAGAAATCGTATCTACAAGAAAGAATAATCAGATAAAGGAAATACAATGCAAGCAAACATCAATAGAGAACATGGAAATGTTATGTTGTGGTCCACATTTCACATCCCTCTCTCTGGGTGTATATGGCTTTCTTCACTGAACAATTGGAAGTGGTTTGAAACATTTCATTGTTGAAGAGCCATGTCCATCAGAATTGATCATCATGTAGTCTTGTTGTTGCCGTGTATAATGATCTCCTGGTTCTGCTCGTTTCACTCAGCATCAGCTCATGCAAGTCTCTCCAGGCCTCTCTGAAATCATCCTGCTGGTCGTTTCTTACAGAACAATAATATTCCGTGACATTCATATACCATAATTTATTCAGCCACTCTCCAATTGATGGGCATCCATTCAGTTTCCAGTTTCTAGCCACTACAAAAAGGGCTGCCACAAACATTCTTGCACAGGTGGGGCCCTTTCCCTCCTCTAAGATCTCTTTGGGATATAAGCCCAATAGAAACACTGCTGGGTCAAAGGGTATGCACAGTTTGATAACTTTTTGAGCATAGCTCCAAATTACTCTCCAGAATGGCTGGATCCGTCCACAGCTCCACCAACAATGCATCAGTGTCCCAGCCCTCCCACATCCCCTCCAACATTCATTGTTATCTTTTCCTGTCATTTTAGCCAATCTGACAGGTGTTTAGTGGTATCTCAGAATTGTCTTAATTTGCATTTCTCTGATCAATAGTGATTTGGAGCAACTTTTCATATGACTAGAAATGGTTTTAATTTCATCATCTGAGAATTATCTGTTCATATCCTTTTACCATTTATTGATTGGAGAGTGGCTTGAATTCTTATAAATATGAGAGAATTCTCTATATATCTTAGAGATAAGACCTTTATCAGAACCATTAAATGTAAAGATGATTTCCCAATTTGATGCTTCCTAATCTTGTCTGCATTAGTTTTGTTTGTACAGAAACTTTTTAACTTAATATAGGCAAAATTATCTATCTGGTGTTCAATTAAGAGTTCCAGTTCTTCTTTGGACATAAATTTATTAAAGATGGGAGGTTTTAAACATATCGAGATACTCTTGTAGTTGGACAGCAAGAACTTTAAGCGTAAAAGTATAGAAAGAATCTTAGGTGACATGGGTTCGGTGAAGTTCCTGAGGTACTTAATACTGGCTTTACCAACTCCAAACATAGTTTCACTAACCTAAACAATTGTTAGATCACAAGACATAGTATATATTGGAAGTAATAAATGTGTATGCTATTTTCAGATTATAGGTACATAGGTTGAATGACTTTGTAACTACAGTGAAGAATTCAAAAGCAAGCTGGCTTGAAATATAAGCTAATATAGTGCTTTCAGATAAGCCACAAGGTTAGGTTTTCATAACTGTCTCTCCTGGTTCTCTTTCTACCTCTCTGACCATTCCTCAGTCTCCTTTACTGTATTCTCATTCATATTATGGGGTCATACCTGCTTCATGAGCATCCCCAAGGCTCTTTCCTATGCCTCATTTCTCCTCCCTTTATAATTTTTTTTCCTTGGTGATTTCATTAGCTCCCACAGATTCAACTGTCATCTTCATGCAGATGATTCTTGGGTCTATTTCTCTAATATTTCTGATTTTATATTTCTAATTTCTAATAATGTCTTTCTCTAGTAAACTTCCAGATGAGCTTTTCCATGCTATTGGATGTTTTGTACTACATGCCTTATAGACATCTTAAACTTAGCATGTCTAGAACTGAACTCATCATCTTTCCCCTTCAGCCCTTTGAGGCAGTGAGGTGATGCTGCAGTAGATGGAGTCTTGGGCCTGAAATTAGGAAGCTTTATCTTCTTCCAATCTGGCCTTCCTAGATGTGTGACCTTGGGCAAGCCACAGAAGTCTGTTTGCCTCAATTTCCTGGTCTGTAACAGAAGCTCCAAAATCTCTGCCTGGAACACCCCAAATGGCATCACAGAATGGCAGACACTGCTGCATAGATGGCACCACCAGCACTGCAGCAAACCCTTTCTCTCCGATGTTTCCTGGGGGACCATTGTCCTTGCAGCTCCTGTTTAGTCAGTTGTGTCATTTCTATTCCTCCTTCATTTGGCTGTCAGATTGACTTTTTTTGGAGCTGTGTGGCAAGAAAGTTTTATTTTTGGTGCTTAGTTTCAGGGTTGGAGTGGGCCTGGAGATCAGGATGAACCCAGGTCAGGCAGGTAGCAAGGCCCAGCTTCCCTATAATCATTTTTAGGCTCTGCCTCTCAGAACAGGTAGTCACCCTTGCAGATGGTCACCCAGATGCTTCAGCAGCAGCATCTTCTCCCCCAGGTAGTCACTCTCTAGGAAGCTGGAGAGATATGGGTCTCTTTAGCTAGGGCCCAGGGTATGCAGCTTCAGTAGAGCATCCCAACTGAAATAAAAACTGAAGGACATTTGGGACATGTAGAGATTGGCTGGGTACTTGGACCCCCTGGGAACTTGAGACCCAGGAGGCAGAAGAACTTGCAGCAAAGGCTAATCTCAGAAGCAGGGGACTGGTGACAAAGGAAAGAGGCAGCTGGCCCATGGAAAAATGAAGGCCAATAATGGGGAGCACTGGGTGTCCTGCCTCTGTTCTGTCCAAACACTGTTGAAGGCAGAACAGAAACTGATGGTGTGATCTGCAAACTGATCTTTCAACTTTGTCACCTTATTGACTCCTGGATCAAACATTAAATCCTCTTTTGGCTGGCTTTTGACCCCTTCCATTAACAGACTCTCTCCAAACTTTGGGGTCTTTTTACCTTCTTCAATATATTTTGGGTTTCAGTGACCCTGCCCTTCTTGCTGAGTACAAAGCACTTCATCATCTGATTCATCATTTTCATTGTCATGTCTTCATCCCTTAGCCCCCTCTCTTCCTTCAAGTCTCAGAAATTGACTTCTTTTTTCAAGAAGCCTTTCCTAGAATTTAACTCAGATTTACTGATTTCTCCCCATGTCTCTTATGTTGGGACCTTCTTCTTCCCCCACCAAATTTTTTAGCAGTTTTTATATGTTGTCTTATGCTTATTAGAAATAAGTCCCTTGAGGGCATTGATAAATTTTCTTTCTTATTAGTATTCCCAGGGCTTAGCACAGTGCCTTGTACATGGTAGGTGCTTAATAAATGCTTGTTGATTTGACTTAATTTGATCTTAAATTCACTTTCTGACAAGGAAGTTGAAAGGACCTAAGTCTAAATGAGAAAAGTTTGCTAAACTAGATTCGTTTTAAAAATCCATGCTGGAGCTGATTATATCTTGAAAGCATTGAGAGATGGATCTGTAACAAATTTTTCCCCACTTAAAAATTCTGAATATAAAACACATCAACTAAAATGAGCACTTCCATATAAACAATAGAACAAAGAGTTATACATGAAATTACTTTTCTTTTTAAGTATGTAATAATTTCATTATGCTACTTTTCAAGTTGAGCTGCTTGTGATTTGTGATTCTTTGTCCTCTTCTGTGATTTCAAAAACATGCTGTTTTTCCCTCATTCATTTTTTTTTGGCAGCCCTATCCTTTTTTCTCCCTTTGCTTTGAGAAAAAAGAAAAACAAAATCTTTCTAACAAATGTAAATATACATAATTGAGCAAAACATTCTTATGTTGAGAATATCTGAAAATGTTATATTTCATTCTACAAATTGAATTTTTCACCTTCAATTCCTCTGGAATTCCTTTGGAATTATGGTTGGGAGTTTATGGCTTCTTTTAAAAGAAATCTTGGTATTCCCTCAGGGAAGAGAAGATTCTAAAAGAATGGAAAAATTGTAGCCAATAGCAGAACACCCAGAGCACATCAACAACTACTGGCCCATATACTTAATTTCTCATATTAACTTAATCTTTATGAGAATAATCTACATAGAGCTCAGAGGTATTCTGAATGAAAATGACACAAGTCTGTCAGAATTTTTTTTAAATGAGTATTTCTAGTTAAAAGAGAAATGATACTGATATAGTCTCTTCATGCCCTCTGACATCTCTGTACCACAGACAATTTAAGGAAACAAAGAAATCTTGAACAGTTTGTTAAAATATAGTTTTGTGTTAACATTCTACTTCATCTAATAGACTACAATGTTGTATGTTTAATCTTATTAAAACCATTTATTTCTTCCTTTGACCTTTCTTTTTAAGGGTTCTAATCTCCTTCCTACAATCATTATCCCAGTCTCTTAAGAATGGAAAGGTAAAGTTGTTGGCACTGTGGATGAAGCACCAGCCTTGAAGTCAGGAGAACCTGAGTGCAAATCTCGTCTCAGAAACTTGACACTTAACAGCTGTGTGACCCTGGGCAAGTCACTTAACCCCAATTGCTTCCCCCCCCCAAAAAAAAAAGTTGTCCATACTTGGATTATAATTCTAATTCCTTTAGTGTAGAGATGTCATGTCACAACACCCTACCTAGTATGGCCTGAACCCAAGTAAAATATAATTGGGAAATATTTAACAAAATAAATATATGATGGAACATAATATTAATATGTGATCAGCTAGGGATTGCTAAGGTATGGTTAGTAGCTCTGCTTCTATTTGATAATGGCATTACTGCTTTAGGGGATGAGAAATTTCACCTATGATTTGGGGGTATTTCTTTTCCTGAGTTTGGTTAATACTTTTAATCCATATTCCTTGGCTTTTAGCTCTTTTGTTCTTGACCTTTCTTACACTTTAGTTTTAGTTACAGTTGAAACTAACCCAACACATCAACTATATCTCTGTCAGTATATACAATATTATGTATCTATCATCTTGGATCTTGCAATAAAAGGGAGTTTTAGTTTCTCAACTCTTCTAATCTTAGTCATTATAATTATATAGCTTTCAATATTGTTTGTCCTGTTGTTTTAATTTACATTGTAGTCATGGATATTGGCCAGCTTGAAGGTACAGTGGATAGAGCACCAGGCCCAGAATCAGGAAAACTTATCTTCCTGGCATTAGATACTTAATAGCTATGTGATCCTGAGCAAGTCACTTAATTCTGTTTCCTCATTTGTAAAATGAGCTGGAGAAGGAAATGGCAAAACTACTGTATTTTTGCCAAGAAAGTACCAAATGGGGGTCACACAGTTGGACACAACTGAAACAGCTGAATAGCAACAAGTCATGTATGTTGTTTTTTCTACATGTTTTACACTCTGTAGTCGTTCATATGAGTCTTGCTATATTTTTCCAAGTCTTTATTATTTTTGGAACTCCTCTGGAATTGTGGTTGGGAGTTTATGGCTTCTTTTAAGAGTAGTATTCTTTTGCTTCATAGGCCTTGTTTCATTTAGCCATTATCTTTATTTCTAATTTTTTGTTTCAACAAATAATGCTATGAATAATTTGATGTTCTTAGGATCTGCCCTCCTTCCCCCCATCCGTATTTGGTCTTTCAGTTACATGCCTTACAGTGGGTTCTCCAGATCTATGAACATTTTAGTCACTTTCTTAGCATCATTACAAATAGATTTCCAGATGGATTATTTCATAGCTCTGCCAACAGTATATTAATGTACATACCTGTCTTTTTGCAGCTGTTGCAATGATGATTTTTTTAATTGATATTTTCTGTTTGTCGTATTACCTTAATTATCCCAAGCATCTCTTCTGCTCTCAGAGGCCAAAAATCAGTACGCTAATTGATACATTGCAAAAGTTCAAAAGCATATGCAGTTTTGTTTCCTTCTTTGTTCATTTTCCTCAGTTTGCTGGATATGAGGCAAAACCTCAGAGCTGTTTTGACTTGTGATTTAGAGCAATTTTTAGTAGTTTGTATGATTGTTAATAGTTTGTCATTCTTCTTTTGAGAATTGATTGTGGAATGTTTTTTAGTCTCATATTTAGTCACACATTTCTCGGATCAGATACATTGTAGAGATGCTTGAAGCAGAGGGTTTTTACCTAATTAAAGGTTTTTTTTTTTTACTTCCATGAATTTACTCATACAGAAGCTTTTCAAATTCATTGAATTGAAATTATCTAATTTATCTTTTGTCATTTCCTATCTCTTATTTGGTTAAAAACATTTTCTGAGTCCTAACATTGAAAGTAACCAATTCAGTTCTTATAACTTTTTGATATTTGGGATATATAGTCATCTTGAATTTATTATGGTATATAGTGTATTCTTGTTGGTGGAACTGTGAACGGATCCAACCATTCTGGAGAGCAATTTGGAACTATGCTCAAAGAGTTATCAAACTGTGCATACCCTTTGACCCAGCAGTGTTTCTACTGGGCCTATATCCCAAAGAGATTTTAAAGGAGGGAAAGGGCCCCACATGTGCAAAAATGTTTGTGGCAGCCCTTTTTGTAGTGGCAAGAAAACTGGAAACTGAATGGATGACCATCAATTGGAGAGTGGCTGAATAAATTATGGTATATGAATGTTATGGAATATTATTGTTCTGTAAGAAATGACCAACAGGAGGACTTCAGAGAGGCCTGGAGAGACTTGCATGAACTGATGCTGAGTGAAATCAGCAGAACCAGGAGAACATTATATACAGCAACAAGACTATATGATGATCAATTCTGATGGACATGGTTCTCTTCAACAATGATGTGATTCAAACCGGTTCCTATTGTTCAGCAATGAAGATAGTCATATACATCTAGAGAGAGGCCTGAGGGAACTGAGTGTGAACCACAACATAGCATTTTAACGTTTTCTGTGAATATTTCCATGCATTTTGTTTTCCTTCTTAGGTTGTTTTTTCTTCTTTTCTTTCTAGATCTGATGTTTCTTGTCCAGTAAGATAACTATAGATATGTATACATGTATTATATTTGTCACATAATTTATCCTATTTAGCATGTATTAGATTACCTGTCATCTAGGGGTGGGGGGGTGGGGGGAAGGAGGGGAAAAGCTTGGGAAAAAAAAGTTATTGCAAAGGTCAATGTAGAAAAGTCACTCATATGTTTTGTAAATAAAAAGCTTTATTAAAAAAAAGGTATATAGTGTATTCATCATATATATATGTATATATATATAAGGTATACAGATAATCATCTAATGCTATTCCTCCTCTCCTCTCCCCTCCCCCCCAAGAAAAAAAACAACACCAAACTACTTTCATTGATTTCATTGAGCCCTTTAAAGGGCTGACAAGGTTAGGTTCACAGGACACGATAGCCAAAGACTATAGTAATCTTCTCCATCTTCTGGGATAAGAACTCACTATTTGACAAGAAGTGCTGGGAATATTGGGAAAATAGTATGGCAAAAACTAGGGACTGACTAACACCTAACCTTCTATAAGATTGAAATGTATTTATGACATAGATATAAAGGGTGATACTGTAAGCAAATTAGAAGAACAGGGGAAAGTCTACCTCTCAGATCTGTGGAGAAGGAAGGAATTTATTGCCAAAGAAGAACTAGAGAATATTATAAAATGTGAAATGGATAATTTTGATTATATTAAAAAGTTTTTGTACAAACAAAATCAATGTAGCCAAGCTTGGGAGGGAAGCAAAAAACTGGGGGAAAATTTTTACATCACATATTTCTTAATGAAGTCCTCATTTCTAAAATATATAGAGAATTGACTTAAATTTATCCAATGCAAGCTATTTTCCAACTGAAATGATCAAAGGATATGAACAATTTTCAGAAGAAGAAATTAAAGCCATTTTTAGTTATATCAAAAAATGCTCTAAATCACCGTTGATTAGAGAAAAGCAAATTAAGAAAACTCCACACCTCTCAGATTGGCTAAGATGACAGGAAAATATAATGATGAATGTTAAAGGATGTGGGAAAACTGGTTCACTAATACATTGTTGGTAGAGTTGTGAACTGATCCAACCATTATAGAGAGCATATTCTTTAATCCAGTGGTGTTTCTACTGGACCTGTATCCCAAAGAAATCATTTAAAAAAAAAAAAACAAAACAGAAAGGACCCAGATGTACAAAAATGTTTGTAGGAACCCCTTTTTATAGTGGCAAGGAACTAGAAACTGAGTGGATGCCCATCAGCTGGAGAATGGTTGAATAAGTTATGGTATATGAATGCAATGGAATATTATTGTTCTATAAGAAGCAATCTTTCAGAGAGACCTAGAAAGACTTATATGAACTGATGTGAAGTAAAGTGAGCAGAAATAAAAGAATATTGTCCACAGCAACCACAAGATTATTTGTGATGATCAACTGTGATGGACATTTCAAAAAAGATGATTCAGGTCAATTCCAATAGGCTTGGGATGAAGAGAACCATTTGCATCCAGAGAGAGGATTGTGGGAACTGAGTGTGGATCACAACATAGTGTTTTCACCTTTTGTTGTTGTTTGCTTGCTTGCTTTTTTCTTTTTTCTTCTTTTTTTTTTGCCTTTTTGATCTGATTTTTCTTGTACAGCATGAAGAATGAGGAAATATGATTAGAAGAATTGCACATGTTTAACCTATATTGTATTACTTGCTGTCTAAGGGAAGGAGGAGGTGGGGAAGGAGGGAGAAAAACTTGGATCACAAGGTTTTGCAAGAATGAATATTGAAAATTATCTTTGCATGCTATTATTTAAAAAAATAACTCACACTTTCATAATTAAGTTTTTTCTCTTAATATCGTATTCAACTGTGGAATGCAGTTGGGTGGATAATCTATTTTATGAGTATATGGAGTGAGCACTGTGGATGAATCATCTGGTGGACCCAGGATGGAATAGAAGGAACAGACCAGTATAATTTCTCTTGTAAAATTGTACAAAATTCTGGTGTTCTTCCTGGCACAGTGTCTCTGTGTTCGCTGTACAGTTGCAAATCTCAGAATGCTAGGGTCTGAAGAATCAAAAGTTGTAGGAGACCCAGAAATCAATAGAAAGAATTATGGTGGGTGCAAGTAACCTGCAACAACTATTATGATGACATGACCTGGGAGCCTACTACTAGAAATATACTACAAGGAGGTCAAAGATGGAAACAAGTTTCCAGTTTACCACAGCACCAATTTTTGTGAACTAGAAAGTAGATATCTGTAAATTATAGAATATTTGAATAAGCCATGGTATATTCATGTGATGGAATGCTGATTATATAGTAAAAAAATGAGAAATTTGAGGAATTCAGAGAAACATGGGCAGATTTGTATTATCTGATACAAAGTGAAATAAGCAGAATCAAAAGAATGTGCAATGCAGATGAAAAACTCACTAAAAGGAAGTCAAATGCTTTTTTTTTTATTAAAGCTTTTTATTTGTATAACATATGTATGGATAGTTCCCCAACATTGATCTTTACAAAGCTTTCCATTACAAATTTTACCCCCAGTCCCCTCCCCTCCCCAGATGGCAGGAAGTCCACTACATGTTAATAATGTTGAAATGCTTGAGAAGTTATGCAAGAAAAATCCTATCTACAAGAAAAAAAAAAGAATCAGAGAAAGGCAGCACAATGCAAGCAAGTGTCAATAGAGATCATGAAAATGTTATGTTTTGGTCCATATTTCATTTCCCTCTCTCTGGGTGTATATGGTTTTCTTCAGTGAACAATTGGAACTGGTTTGAGACAATTCTTTGTTGCAGAGAGCCATCAGAATTGATCATCATGTAATACTGTTGTTGCTGTGTACAACGATCTCCTGGTTCTGCTCATTTCACTCAGCATCAGTTCATGCAAGTCTCTCCAGGCCTCTCTGAAATCGTCCTGCTGGTCGTTTCTTACAGAACAATAATATTCCATAACATTCATATACCATAATTTATTCAGCCATTCTCCAATTGATGGGCATCCATTCAGTTTCCAGTTTCTAGCCACTACACAAAGGGCTACCACAAACATTCTTGCACATGTGGGGCCCTTTCCTTCCTTTAAGATCTCTTTGGGATATAGGTCCAAATGACTCTTCTTGATGAAGTAGGGTAATAGGGGCAGAATGTTGCATATGTTATCAGCTCTGGTCACTGTTTGAGATTTTTTAAAAAAAAAAATTGTCATTGGGGATAGCTAGGTGGCACAGTGGATAGAGCACCAGCCCTGAAGTTGGGAGGACCTGAGTTCAAATCTGGTCTCAGACACTTAACATTCCCTAACTGTGTGACCCTGGGCAAGTCACTTACCCTCAACTGCCTCAGCAAAAAGCAAAAAAAAAAAATTGTCATTGCTAGAGAGGGTACAGTTCTGCTATGTTGGAATAAATGGGACCTATATCTAAAATTGTAATGCACACTGCTACCTAGCTGCTCCTCATACTAGCAAGGTTTTAAGAAAGGAGTTGATCCTGGCAGTAGCATTTTAGAATGACTAGGACTTTTCACTAGATTGGCAGGGGAATTACACATTTTTTTTTAGCCTAAACATCTCCCAAAGGCCATCTAATAAGACATAGAGGAGTTGCTCTCTTGTGATTTTGAAGAAAATATCACATATGAATATTGTATTAAATGAATAAAAAATTGAATAAATAAATGAATGAAAGGAAGGAATCGAATACAGAACCAGTGCATCCTCTCAGTGGGCCTCTTCCTTGTTAGGGTCCCCCATACAATCCTATTGCATCTAACAGTGGAGGAGAGAACAATGGCTGGCTAGCAGGGGAATATTAGGTTCATAAGGAATAACCAAATAAACTGGTATATCAATGTGATGGAAAACTACTATACTAGGGAATGGCAAATCTGAAGATATCCTGAGATATATAGGAAAACTTAAAATGGCATAGGGTCTACAGAACAATACACTTTTATTACAAGGGAGACAAAGTCAACACTAAGACGCAACAGGAGGTAATGTCTGACCATTCTTTCAGATTTAAAGCACATGACGTTCCTTTTTCTTAACTATTTGTAAATTACAAAATTGACAGATGATATAAATTTTTAGTATCAACACGATCATATTAGGCAGTTTTACTTAATTGTTCTTGCCTCATTATAGGTTTCCTTTGTAGCATCATGTTAAAACAGAATGGATCAATGCATTTTTTAAAATAACATTTTATTTGTTCCAATTATATGTAAAGAGAGTTTTCAACATCCATTTTTTTTAAGATTTTGAGTTCCAAGTTTTTCTTCCTCTCTCCCTCCCCCAAGATAGCAAGCAATTTGATATAGATTTTATGTGTGTGTGTGTGTGTGTGTGTATGCAATCATGTTAAACATAGTTCCATGGATCAATACATTTTAGAAAGATAAAAATCTAAGTTTTTTGCCACAAAGACTTTGAGAATTTAGTTCTCTTCAAATGATTTATTTCCATTATGAGTAAGTAGGAGTGTGCTGGTTAACCACTAGTCTGAGGCATCACTGGGTTGAGAAGCCAGCAAGCAGACCATGTTCCTTCAGTGGCTGGTCTGCTGAGCATTGTGAGTTTGGAAGAAGTAACTAGCTTTTTCCATAACTGAGATTCTTGGTTGTTGACAAGGCACAAACAGGGCTGATACTGCTGGCTGTTCTCAAAATGTATTGTGGACAATCAGGATCTCATGCAGAGGGAGATGTGCTTAGGCATCATTCATCTAAGGTTGGATTTGATGTTCAAAAAGGAGCTGAAAGGCAAAAGAAAAAAAAATGTTCTGTCTTGGTTTTTTGCTTTGTGTCTCCCCTGAACCTGTAGTACTGGCCAAGGCCATTTTCTCATGCTGTGTTTCTTTGTGTTGTCCAGAAGCAGCAGTTGGTTTGTTCTTGTCCTCCTTTCTCTTCTTGCTTAGGGCTCCTGAGCTGGGCAAAAGAAGCTCAGCTCTATTTGAAGAATGCAGAAAAAAATCACAGACTTATTGAATGTTAAGGCTGAGAGATCATTGCAAGAATAAAGACTCTTAAGGCCTATGGTCATTTGATTATGGTCCTATAAAAAACCATTTTTCTGGGAAGGTCTTTGGTTTTCTAGTTTAATATTTTTCCTATAAACTGCATTTTGATTTCCTTTCCCCTTCCCCTTCCCCTTCCCTTTCCCCTTGCCCTTCCACCAGAATCCTGCTAATGGAGCAGTCATCCAAATGGATTCACTTTTTTCCTTCCAGATTTCTTGATTTATGCAATAACTGCTCGACAAACCCAATAGTGACCATATTGGTATAGGCTTTGATTCCACTGGATGCAGCTGTTGTTCACATTTAGAACCCACATACTGAAGTTGTGCTGTAGAAAACCATGACCCAGGGTTGTGTTGATTAACTATCAGTGTCAAAGAGTCATCCATTTTTTCTTTGCTCAGAGTCTGTGAATGTACTGTGTATGCACAGGGAAGAGTTGGCTACCCATGAAATTGGTGGCAGCTCAAGATAGCCACACAGAGTATTTCGAGTATTTTGAGTGTCAGATCCTTTTTTACCTGCTACTTAATCACTTTCCAACGTCTTTGGGGAAGGCTGGTTCAGTCACAGTGTCCTGCTTCCATCCTCCTGAAGTAAGCCAGGGGCTGAATCTAACTCTGGCCAAGTGTCATTAGCTGTTCCTGCTATTTCCTTTCTGCCACAGGATATAGTTCTCCCAAAGGCTTTTAGTAATTGATTCAGTCTCATTCCAGGACTGTCTGTCTCAGATTCTCTTCTCTAAACTCAAGCTCCAGAGGTGGGGGTTGGGTAAGTAGGGAGAAAGGCAGAAAAAGTAGCTTTGGTGTGCTTTGTCGTCATGGTTGACCACAGCCAGGCTGCCCGGAGATCATGCAGTCAGTAAACTCAGTCTCCCAACACTTATATCAGCAGTCATTGTCATTGGGCTGGAGAAAAATGTGGGTGTTTGGGGGGGAAAACATGGCCTTTATGTTTGGACATAAAATTTTGGCTCTCTATCTTTGAGCAGACTTCTTAATTACACAGAGTTGCATTTTATTTAGGAGTGGGGAGGAGCTAAGCAGAAATAACAAGATAAACAAACAGTGAAGGCAGTAAGTAGTGTGGGCTGAGAGTCCTCTAGGAGGGCTGGGTGGAGAACAACTCCCTCCCAGCATACAAACCAGCTGGCTTGTGTTAAAGTCACTGGCTGAAAATAACCCTCATTGTCTGGGAGCTGCTACTGCATTAGGACTGGCTGTGAGGGGAAGCAGGGCAACGTGAATTGAACATCTCTAAGTTGGTTTAGGGAGGGACTTAACTCATTGAAAACAATGGCCAGATGGGTTCAGCCTTATTAAAAGTAAAGACATATTAGGGGTAGTTGATACTTTCCTACCTCTTCCCAATGAAATTTGGGCATGGACCCTAATGTTTGGGATTACCCTTTTGATGGCTTCAGCCAGCCCATTGGCCTAGAGTATAGGGTTTGCCTGGTTGTGCCAAAGATGTGGCCAGTTCTGTTTGGTCACAGAAGATATGGCTGATTTATATTGCAGTGGCATTTTACTAACAGCTTAGCATTAATAAAAGCATATGGTGCTTATAACGAGGTAATGTTTCATCTCATGGGGAGTTTTAGTTTTAATTCCCTTGGATAGAAGGTTGAAACAGGCTGCAGGGAAACTTTCCTTTAGGGGGACTGCTGCAGTACTGCTGGGAAATTTCAGAGACATGAATATTTGGAGGGGTGGGGAAGGAGCTAAAGAAGTGGTTACCTACAGTACAACAGCATATACTCAAGTCTTTTATCTTTTGTCTCAAAGTTCTGGATTTGGGGATAGAGCACCTGGCTTTGAATCCTGGCTCTGCCACTTACTATCTTACATGCAACTTTGGTAAATCAATTCCCTTTTCTAAGTCCTAGTTCTTTCATCTCTAAAATAAAGAGGGTGAAAAATAAAATAAAATAAAATAAAGAGGGTGATTAGTCAACTTCTGTTAAATATATGATCATATGATCTTCTCAGAATAAGTGCACATCCTGGTCTTTTCTCAAAGCCTCCAAAACAAAGGGAAAGTTTTTGAACATTTTCTTCCTTTCCTCCTTTTAAGCATTGCCATTTTTACCTCTATTCTTGGGATTACTATAATTGGTACAAACCTAAACAAATTCTTGTTTCTATTTTTTTTTTTTTTTTGAATTTTTCTTGTTCTAGCTCAGGGGAGTGGATAGAATTAAAGTAGAGATTAAATCCTTCTAGAAGCTTGCAATCTTTTTTTTTAAATTTTTATTTTCCTCAGTTACATGTAAACTTTTATTATACACATACATTCATTTTTTAATATTTTCCTTATGAATCATATTGAGAAAGAAAAATAAAGACAAAAGGAAAAAACCATGAGAGAAAAAAAAACAGAAGGAAAAAAAAAGTGAATATAGCATACTGATTTACATTCGCTCTCCATAGTTCTTTCCCTGGATATGGATGGTATTTTCCATCCAAAGTCTGGGATTTCCTTGGATTACTGAACCACTGAGAAGAACCAAGTCTATCATAGTTGATCATCGTACATTCTTACTGTTGCCTTGTAAAATATTTGAACTCGGGTCCTCCTCACTTCAGGACTGGTACTCTATCCACTGCACCACCTAGCTGCCCCTAGCATGAATTTCTAGTGTATATGTAAATGGCTGCATCATATCTGTTGGGGGTTGTTCCTTCTTCCAGCTTCAGGATCACTTGGCTATCTTTGATCTAGTCTCCTTGGGTATAAAGGATAACACTTCTCTCTGATAAAAGTAAACTAAAAGCTTTTGGTTACATCCTGCTAACAAAATTTAAGTGGGTTGCTTTTTCTCTTTTTACCATTTCTCATTCCTTATCAGGGTTAGATATTCTAAAGATGTGTCCCTGATTTAGCATGCAAATGAATTTGAAACAGGGCAAAAGGGGAAACTAAGAAATAATATCTTAGTTTGCTATTAAATCCATCTAAAAGCAATCCTAAACCAGACTAATTATTTACTGGCAGTAGTAGCCCCACACACCCCTCTACTCAGATGCAGATCTGCATGCCACCAGGCCTAGTTGTTCATAATGTATTCTACTTGGTCCCTATGTTTCCATGGAATTTCTCTAATTATAGTACTAGCATTCCCCCCCTTTGACTTAAAGATATTCTTCCTTCAGAAGGACACACCCTACCTTACCACTAAGCCGTGGACAGTGTAATTTCCCGAGCTAAGAATGCAACTTGCTTTTCTCCTACTCAACATATCCAAATTCAGAATTGATTATCTTTCCCCCAGAAATTCCCCTTTCCAAAATTTCCCTATTACTGTAAGGGAACCATTTTGTCCCAATCAGTTGTCCATCCTCACAACCTCATTGTCATTCTTGATTCCTCAGTCTGACTCATCCCAGAATTTTAGTCTTTTGCTTCTTGTTATTTCCAATTTCAGAGCATCTTTCATGTATTCCCTTCTCTCTGCTCCCAGCAGCCACCACTCTAGTTCAAGTTCCTATCACCTCCCCTCTACTATTGTAACAGCCTTCAGTTTGGTGTCTCCTTCTCAAGTTTTCCCACTTCTCTCCATCCTGCACTTAGTTGCCAAATTGATTTTCCTGAAGCTCAGGTCTGACTATGTCTCTCCCCAGCCCACCCCGCCTCTTCACTTTGATTCAGGATGAAATAGAAAATGCTCTGTTTAGCATTTAAAGTCCTTCATAACTTGACCCCTTCAAGTCTTTCCAACTTTTTGTACTTCCCTACACACTCTCCCTCTATGATGATTTCCAGTTAATGCTGTTTATAGTTTGTTTGCACATTGCCTCCCCC
>JAJPUD010006673.1:15876-123865 GCA_023553655.1 Myrmecobius fasciatus | reverse complement strand
CCCTCTGACTGGGCGCAATGGGTAGAGGGAGGCAGGTAGCGAGGTGGAGGTGATAAGAGAAAGAGCGAACACTTTCTGGGGGGTATTCCTCTGGACTGATGAGGAGGTTTCAGTATCAGAAGCAGGAGCTGGAGGCGGGGGAAGTGTAGAGAGAGAAGGGGGAGGGAAGGCAGGAGGAGGAGGAAGGAGGCGGGGAGGAGGAGCCGCCGCCTCCGCGTCAGAGAAGCCTCGCACTGCCCAATGGCTCAGACCCCAGAGTGAGCTGCTAGCAGAGGAGCGAAGCCGCGGACCAACGCCGGGGCTGGCTGGGGAGCTTTTCGTTCTGGGCTGTGCGGACCAGGCGCAACCATGTCGGAGAAAGAAACTGGGAGCGATGCGGGACCCAGAGGTGAGCTCGCTCATTAGCTCTCTTACTCGGCCAAGCAAACGGGGAGAATCTCACCTAGGCGAGCGCTGCCGCAAGGACACGGGTGGGTGGGAGGGAAGAACGGAGGGAGCTGCTTGCGGCCGGCCAGCCCTCAGGGGCGTAGTGGGTGGAGCTGAAGCATTGTCAGCATCCCCTTACGACTGGAGGCCCCCAGCGTCCGCACTTCGGGGTCCCTCACTAAGTTCTCTTGCTCTCCATCCTTCTATTCAGGTTGAAGGCTTGGAGAGGTGGTGGACAGCATTGGGGGGCAGGAGCAGCTTAGCCCTAATTCAAGCTGGGGTTCCTGCTAGCGTGGGAAAATAGAAACGTACAGTTTATCCTCCTTTTCTATCCTGCCAGTTCCCCTGGGCTCTTCCTGGAGCCTCGACTTGGGAGGCGCTGAAAAAAACGACACACTCAGGCTAGTGTTTGGTCTCTCCAAGCTTTGGGGTTGGGACTGGAGAGCCCGGCTCTGGGAAGCAGAGGCCAAGTCTGTCAGGAGCCCCGGCCTGTCACGTGCTCTCTTCTCTTCCGAGGAGACTCTGCAGCAGGGACCGCAGTCCCCCACCCCGCCCCCCTCCTCCCACGCGAGAGCCCAGGGGCTTCTCTCCGTGCACTCTTCCTCCCTGCCTTAGCCTGCTCCACTCTGCTTTTCCTGACGCCACGAGATTGCACACAGCACATGCGACTCCCAAAGGGAGGCAATGCAGCAGACTCGGAGAGATCCAGGATGGGGGGAAAAATGAGGGAGGGAAGATCCCGCGCCCAGTTCCTCACCCCTAAGTCCGTGTTGTTCCCGCGCGTCCGCCCTGGGTGGGGGCTCGATGCCTGGCAATATACCAGCGCGAGTAGCGAACCTTTCCTCGAATGGGCGTTTTCAGTGGTTCAAGGCAGCTCTCTAATTCACCCTTCACCCACCCCTACAAGCACTTCTGGGCTCATTAACCTCCCAGGAGCCTAGGGAAGTGTCTGTAGAATTTACTGGAGGAAAGACCCAATAATATAATCTCTCCCAGACATCAATAGCACATTATAGCAAAGTCTAGTTACCTTTAGCCACACTTCTTCTCCCCCCCCCCAGATCCATCTTACCAGAAAATTAAAAAAAGGAGGATCAGGGAGGGTAGTGCAGCAAGGGACAGTCAAGAAATATTAAAAGTGTAAAGAGTGAAAGGAAAAGTGTATTACTCTACATCCCTTTTTCTTTGCAACACTTTTTCTTTTCTTCTCTCCTCATTGTATCTTTCCTCCTCCCCTCATCCTTCCCCATGTACCTGCACACTTTGAGTGTACCAGAAATCTATTTCCAGATGTGTCTGATCTGTTCTGGGCAGTTCAGAGAACGTTGTAATGACTTGACCCTTTCCTGAATAGATCTAGGTGTGTGTGGTGGGGGTGTCCTTGGTGTGAGGGTGGCACTATAACTTGTATGTAGCTGGATGCAGGAGGGACAAAGTGACTGCTGGACTGCAGTGCTCATTCAGCAAAAGGGGCATGGCTTCCATTTTGAAGAGATGATACACAGTGGAAGAGGTCTCTTGACATAGTAGATGGAGAGGTATCCTCAAAGCCAGGAAGAGTAGGGTTCAAGATTAATCTTTTGACACATTGTTACATTGAACAAATTACTTAGTCTCACAAAGCTCACTTGAGATTAAAAATTAAAAATTAAAAAGTACTCATCTGCATTGGTAAAGGGAGTTCCCTCATCCAAGAGTTCTCAGTTAACATTAGAATCACAGGTACCAATCTTTGTCTACTAATGAATACCACATTTTATTGGGGGGATGATTAAAATGGGAGGTTTGGTGGGAACTAGGAACTTTTTTTTCCTTTTAGCTTATTGTATTCAAAGTGAAAAGTCTTACTCCATGGGAAGACTTGGATAGGAACTAGAATTGGATACTAGCCTTTATATAAATATATTTTAAAAACAGTTTTCAGGGGAAGAAACCTCATTTCAAGTCTGATACTTGAAATCAATCTCTTTGACTTGACAAAGCTGCCAAAATGCAAAGTAACTAACACTTTTCTTGTCTTTTTCTCTTTTTCTTTTTCTTTTCCTTCCTTCCTTCCTTCCTGGAAGAAAAAAAAAACTATCCAGATGTCTCATAGAAAGGATAGTGCATGTTTTTATACAGTTAATTACAACTTTATTATTGTGTAATGATGAAATTAAATGAGCATGATTTAAAGAAAATCTAACTAGGAAAATAGTTATACTTTAAAAAGACATAAGCTAAAAGGGAAATGACAGATCTGTCAAACTCCCAAATGCTGTCATCTTTCCTATTCTCCCAGGAGCACTCAACCTGTCAGGGAGATAGGAGGGTGAAGGAAATAGATTAATATCCTGACTTAATGATTGGTTAACAGCAGAGAACACCTTCAATCTATAAATAAAACCTCATGGCAGGCATTCTGCCTACCCCAAGCTTGCTCACACCTGCCACCCCAGCCCATTGTTCCTGCAGATGGAAGAGGTAGCACAGCATTGCAGTAGCTGATGTAGTAGGAATGGGAGGATCCCGGCACCAACTCTGATGAGAAATGGTTTGCATAGAGCAGACTGGAATTTGGTCCAAAGAAGAAACATCCCAGAAATCCATTGCTTTGCACAGACCAAGTGCTTGTTGAATTTAATTTAACTAACCCTAAGTGAGTTCTCCACAGAATGTTATTCTATTCTTCAACCCCAGTTCAAATGGAAAGAATATAGTTGAGGCAATATATCAAGTTGTGCTTGCCTGAACACCACTAAAAACTAGTTTGGGAAATTTTCCCTCAACTTCCTTTTGACTGAATAAGCTGATTTTGGGGGAAGTTATATACAAATAACTTGAATTTTCATATGTGAAAAAAAATTTTTGTCTTGCCTGTAGGCTTCTTTTACCAAAGATGAATATTATAGAGACAATGAAAGACATAATCATGTACAGCCATTGTTTTCCTTGCATATAATTTTGCAATGAGTAACAGATTCCATCCATTCCAGAATTTATTTTATCTGACTGCCTTTAGACTCTTTGAATCATATATTTTTGAGCTCATACATTAAGAAAGGTCCTTAGAGGCCATTTAGTTAAACCTCTTCATTTTGAAGATTATGACACTGATACCAAGAAAAGGTAAATAACTTGATCAATGTCACAAGGGGGGTAAGCATCAGTGGTTGGATTTGAGTCCAGATCCTCTTGACTCTAAAGCCCCAGTATTCTTTCTGCTGTACTAGAGTCATGAGATAGACATGCCAGAAAAAAAAACAAACAACATAATATCCCCTAAGCATTTTTCATATAATTTAATATCCAAAGTGTCCAAAGAAGCTTCACAAAGATATCATTTATTCTCTAATCTGATTTCCTAGCACTCTCTGATCCTTACTTAAACTTTTTCATTTTCCAGTTTGTAGAAGTTATCTATGCTTACGATTCCTCTTTACTCTATCATAAGCTCCTCAAGGGCAATCTTTTGTATATTTGTATTCCCCTTCAGTACATAAGCAATGAGTTCATAGTGAGCACTTAAATGCTTATTGAATGAGTGGGTGAATGTTTAGATGAAGCAAAATAAAGTAGCTAGGCATGAACAAAGAAAATGGCTTATAAAATGTTTTTTATAAATCAGGTATCAAGTTGGTATTAGTAATAATGTCTTTTAGATTAGAGACTGCTATATAAATAGGGCTAGGATTGAAGTGATTGAATGGAAAGAAAGGAATATTAATTAACTTTTAAGGACAATGGAAGGAAGGATGAGTTTGCTAGGCAAGGAACTAGTTCTTTAATGGGTTGAAGGTGTGAAGGAAAAGGAGGCATAGCAGTGAGGAAGCAAACTGACTCTGTCCAGGGAAAGCTTGTGCTAAGTGTTGTGAAGAGAATGTAAGCCAACTGGAATGGTGGGTAGGAGATCCCAACTCACACCAGTTCAAGTCAACAATGGAAATGGAAGGGATACCAACACCACCCAACTATTGCAATTACACCTCTAGTTGTAGGTGTCTGTACACTCCCTGCCAATCTATGGCTTAGTTACATCATTCAGAGTTAGAAACATCTAAGGAAGCACTGTGGTAGGACTGAGAAATCTATTATCTTTTGACTTCTCTGTTTCCACAGGCTACATTTCACCTAATCAACAAATTTTATTGAGAACTACTGCTACAGAACACTTGTGTGCACTTTGAGGAATACAGTGATATATCAGGAGTCCTTGTCATCAGGAAATCTGCAGAATAGCTGGGGAGGATCCTACATTCTACTTTGAAAAGTTAGGCAATAATACAAGTTAGTATGTGAGAAGTATCCAATGAATAGTTTTTAGAGGAGGAAAGTATTACTCTTGCCAAGTTAGGTATGTTTAGGATCATTGGAAGAGACTTTAGAGATGACCTAGAATGAACCACTCATTTTACAGATGAGTAAACTAAACCTTGGAACTTGCCTGAGGTAACATAGGTAGTAAGCTGCAGAATTGGGATACATTTTAGGTTCCCTGAATTCAATTCCAGTGTTCTTTTCAATTCATGAACAAAAGGTGTGATTTAAACTGAAATTTAAAGACATGAAAAGGTTTGAATTGGGCATAGTGAGGGAAGATGGACTCTTCAGATAGTAGAAACAACATGATCATTGGAGTTGAGAATAAGTAAAAATAATCTAGGGAAAGTATATCCAACAACCTTACTGGAGTGGAGGGTTCATTTAGGATAGTGGTTGAAGATAAAGTTAGAAATATAAAGTAATTGCGGTCTTAAAAATCAGAAATAGGGGTTTAGACTTCATATTGTGATTATTGGGCAGCCATTGAAGATTTCTATGCAGAGAAGTGATAGAAAGAAAAAAATGAATATGGAAGACAATAAGAAGGAAAGAGACACATATATTGACTATGTGAAGAGAATAAAAGGAAAATTAAACAAAACTGTAAGACTGTGTAGAAAGTGGTGGTGTCATTAAATGAAACATGGGTGATAGGAGACAAAGCTGATTTAGAAAGAGATAATGTGTTCCATGTCAGACCTATAAAATTTGAATTGACTTTTGGATACCCAGTTAGAAAAGTCATGCAAACACAGTCAGAAATGCAGAATTGGAGCAAGGTCTACATTTGAAAATGGGGGATCATTAATGTAGGTAGAATAGATAAAGTTATAGTAGGGGCTCCTCATGAGAGTATATAATAAGAACAGCAGAGGATAGAAAAATGAAATAGCACACCCACAATGAGGACGATGAAGGAAACTACTGGGACATTTTCACAAAGTTGCATTTATCTGGCAACATATTTCAGTTTATCAGAATTCTTTATCCATCCATTAGTGACCTGCAGACTAACTCCTAGCCACTTAAGTGTTCTGAGGCTACATCATTCCTTGGGTCAGGGAGAAATGGCAGACCTCTAGACTATGGTCAAACTAACCTGCAATTTCTATAAATTTAGACACTCAGGAATTGACATTATTTTTGGCAAAGAATAGCTATGGTGCTAAAAAACAATGTACAATGTGTGTATCAGTAATCCTTTAGGAGCTGCTATTTTGATTCCAAATGTGCTTAAGTGAAATCTTCAAACTCAGTAAGGCAAAATGTATCCTATTTATTAAAGCTGCAAATACTTAAGATCACAGGGTTGAGTAAGTAACTCTTAATGAATTAATGTCATAGCTGAGTGTTCTTTCCAAGTGTAATCTTAATATGCTAGTGATTATGGCAGTAGTTCAGGTGATGGGTTAGAAAGTTGAGAATGAAAAGATTAAGGAAGTCAAGAACAAAGTTTAGAAATAAAACTGATCATATTAAAATGGGTATGGCTCTTTCTTATTGTTTCTAAAAGTTCCTTCAATTCCTTGATTTAGAGAATTACAAAATTTCAGACTGGAAAGGACCTTAGAGAGTCTATTAAGTCCCACTCATACTTTCTTGTTTGAATGCTCTCTGTACCATCCTCAAGTAGTTCTCTATCCTTCCTTTGAAGACATCTAGTGAGAAGGAACACATTATCTCCTGAGAGAGCCCTGCCACTTTTGAAAATCTCATAATTATTAATAAATATTTTATTATATCTGGTTGAAATCTATTTTTCTTCAGCTTCTACCTTTTGATCTTAGTTCAGCCTTCTGGAGCCAAACAAAACAAACCTAGTCCCTTTTCCTTGTGACAAACCCATTACTTGAAGATATTTTCCTCACCTCACCTAAGTCTGCATTCTTTAGGATAAAAAAATCCCTAGTTCCTCTAATAGTTCTTTTTTTTAAAAAACATAATCCTAAAGTCTTTCACCATTGTATGTGTCTTTCTCTAGATGCATTATTTGTCTTTGTTCCTCCTAAAATGTTCCAGACCAAAACATAGCACTACAGATGTGATTTGACCCAGGTTTATGATCACCCATTGTGTTCTGGACACTTTGACCTTCAATGTAGCCTAAGATTCCATTATCCTTTTTGGCTGCCATGTAGCAGTGCTCATTTAAATTGAACTTATTATCCTATGCCCCCAAACTCCAAGGTTGTTTTTATATGAATTGTTGTCTAATCATGCCTCACTCATTATATTTGTGAAGTTGAAGTTTTTTGGACCCAAAGTATAAGATTTTTCATTTATTTCTTTATATTATAAGGTTTAAACCAAGATTTTCTCCTGTTGTCTTATTTCTGGATTCAGCCTATCAGCCAATGCCCTCCCAACTTTGTCACATGCAAATTTTTTTTTTTGGTTTGTTACTTTTCTTTTTAGTTCAATTCATTTTATTTGCAAAACATATGTATGAGTAATCTTTCAATGTTGATTCTTGCAAATCTTTCTGTTACAAATTTCCCCCTCTCCCCCTTCTCCTTCCCCTAGACAGCAGGAAGTCTACTACATGTTAATTATGTTAAAATATTTGACAAATCGAATATGTGTATACATATTTTTACAGTTATCTTGCTGTGCAAGAAAGGTTGGATCTACAAGAAAAAAAATCAGAGAAGGGAAACATAATGCAAGCAAACATCAATAGAGAGTATGAAAATGTTATGTTGTGGTCCACATTCATATCCCTCTCTCTGGGTGTATATGGCTTTCTTCATCACTGAACCACTGGAACTGGTTTGAAACATTTCATTGTTGAAGAGAACCATGTCCATGAGAATTGATCATAATATAGTCTTCTTGTTGCCGTGTATAATGATCTCCTGGTTCTATTCATTTCACTCAGCATCAGTTCATGCAAGTCTCTCCAGGCCTCTCTGAAATCATCCTGCTGGTCGTTTCTTACAGAACAATAATATTCCATAACATTCATATACCATAATTTATTCAGCTGTTCTCCAATTGATGGGCATCCATTCAGTTTCCAGTTTCTAGCCACTACAAAAAGGGCTGCCACAAACATTTTTGCACATGTTGGTCCCTTTCCTTTCTTTAACATCTCTTTGGGATATAAGCCCAATAGAAACACTGCTGGGTCAGAGGGTATGCACAGTTTGATAACTTTTTGAGCATAGTTGCAAATTGCTTTCCAGAATGGTTGGATCCGTTCACAATTCCACCAACAATGTATCAGTGTCCCAATTTTCCTATCATTTTAGCCAATCTGACAGGTGTATAGTGGTACCTCAGAGTTGTCTTAATTTGCATTTCTCTGATCAATAATGATTTGAAACACCTTTGTCTGGAATCTGCTTTATTTGTGGGTATGGATAATTTACTTGGATTTCTTAACATTATTCTTAAAAAGCATGGAAGTGATAGCTGAAGACTCACTCTATCATCTACAAATGAAAATTATAGAATCTCCTTATGTCTGTTGAGGGCAGAAGTGAACATGGAAGGAAGGGTACAGTATTTTAGCCAAAGGCAACAGAATAATCAACATTGTGTACTTAGAAACAGAAGGTGAATTCAAGGAACAGTATGCAGTACAGGAGTGGAAGACACTGTAATAAGAAATAAGTAGAGAAAGGTTGTCAGGAGGCATACTGAAGAAGAATTCAGCTTAGTATCTGTCAAAAGACACATTTGGCTTAATCTAAGAAGGGTCTCTGATCACTGATGGCTTTAGCAATGGTCCTTGGGTAGATGTAGTGAAGTATTAATAGTTTTTATATAATGCAATCATGCTTTGTTGGATGTCAGTAATTTACACGTGACATTTAAAACAGTGCAAATGCCACCTCATTAGAAGCTAACTGGAAGTCCTACCAGGCTTTTCATAAATTCTGTTGGGTTTTTGTTTTTATTGTTTGTTTTTGCAGTGCTAACTGGGAAAGGTTGGCTTGGTAGGATATGAGGATTTTGTTCACCCAGGTGAACAAAGGTCTCGATGCTCAAGAAAAAAAAAAAATGAAGAGAGTTTCTTTATCTTCACCATCCTAAGAAAGGAGATTTGACTCTTAATAGGCTGTCCAATAGCCTAGAAGAAAGGAGAGGAATATTGACATGGTAAAAGATTCCCCACCACCAAAAACAAGACTCTTGATATCCTTTGGTTTTTAAGTAGATAATTGCTGGTTGTCAAGTTGGCCTTAAAAGCTGTCAATTTTAGCTTAAAGAGTTGGAGAAGATTGTTTCTGGTGTTAAGATGATCTTCCTTGCTAAACAGCTAATCTCAGTTTAAGGCAGATTGAGGCAGTGCCCAATCAGTAATAAAGGATAGGTAAGAAATAAGGCAGAGAATGACCTCTTTTACCTAGTCAAGAAAAAAATGACTGATTTGAACTAGCATCATGAATACAGTCAATTCATTCAGAATCTAGCCCTTTATCCAACCTATATTGCTGCATGGATCAATCATGGTGTTTTCAAAGCTTTTTTTTTTTTAAACAACTCAACAATAATATCCATTGATATATTACTTTCTTGTGTGCATAGCACTAGACATTCATTACTGGATAACTAGTGGTACAGTAGATAGAAGAGTTGGAACTGGAGTCAGGAAGAACTGAATTCAAATTTGATTTAATACACCTACTAACTGTATGAGTCTGGACAAATTACTTACTCCTATTTGCCTCAGTTTCCTCATCTGTAAAATAAGATGAAGAAGAAAATGGCAGTCTTTAGTATCTTTGCCAATCAAACCCCAAATGGGGTCATGAAGATTTGGACATGACTGAACAACAAATGCATTCATAATTTTTTTTTGAGCATCACAACAGCCTTATGAAATAAGCACTGTATACAGGTATTATTATCCCTATTTTACAGATGAGAATATGGAAGCTCAGAAACGTTCCATGACTTGCCCATGGTTACAAACTAATAAATATGACAGGTGAGATGATAAATAAACTCAGGTTGCTACTCATTCCAAGTCTAAGTCCCTAGTATCCAGAATTAGAAATGTTCTAGATAATTCTCTCTCCTCCCACCCAAACCCAGGGTATTTATTCCCCCAAGATAAACCCTATAGAATAATAAAGATAAGCTAGAAGTCATCTAGATCAGCATCCTACCACATGAAGGGCTTCCTTCCTAGTTATTCAGGGTCTGTCTGAATAGTGAAACAGACCAGCCATTTATTTCTTTGGACAGCTCTAATTGCTAGAAATTATACTGAGTCTTATATTGAGCTAAATTCTGCCTTCCTGAAACTTTGATTAATTTCTTTTGCTTCTTCCATCTGTAGCTGTACAAAGTATGTTTCATTCCTCTTCCTCACTTGAGCAGTCTTTAACTAGCTGAAGATACACAGATCATGGTTCTGCCTCAGTTTTTTTCTTTTCCAAGCCAATCATCTCCAATTCCTTTAGACATTGCTCACAGTGTGCTTTTTATCTTTCAGAACAGTGTACTCTGAATTTCTTCCTTGTCAGATATTTCCAGCTTTGTCACATCTGCTCACACTTCCTGCCTTTCAAGTGAAATGAGGTCTTGGTGCAGCTGTAGAACATGGAATGTTTGCCAGACATTTGCTGTGTGTTTCTCATCAGGGAACCTCTAAATCCAGCTGAAGCTTGAACCTTCATCCTACATCTCCTTCTTGTCCCTTTCTCATAGTCATAAAATTCTCAAGTGGGATGATAACTGCAGAGATCACATTGGGCATTCTTGGCCCAGACAGATAAGTATTGAGCCCTATCTTAGACATCTTCATTTAAGAAGATTATTTAGTTTCCCTTAACCTGTTACAGATTTGGAAAGATTTTTTCATATTTGCTGTACTTCATTCAGTTACCCCAAGTTCAATTTCTTTAAGAGTTATTAAATTTTCTTCAATTGTCTCTCTCCCATAACAATTCCTTCGTGTTTCTTTCCTTTTTAAGAACTTCACTTGCTAGGTGGTCAATTTATTATCCTTTACCAGAATTTCCCTATCCCAATGAAAATGAAAATCTACCCTTCCCTCAAAAGGTACTTAAATGATTTTATTCATATATACATATATATACAAATATGCATCATACATATATATATATGTGTGTGTGTGTATACCTACATACACACACACTTTCATGTTGTCTTCCCTTATATAATGTGAGGTCATTAATAGTAGTGATTGTTTTTTACTTTTCTTTGTATTCTCAGCACTCAGTATATAATATGCACTTAATTAAATACCTATTGACTGATTGACTAATTCATATGTCTTAATCTCTTTGTACATAACCAAGTTCTTCTCTTCCTCTCCTTTTTCTTCTTCCTCCTCTTCTACCACATTCCTTTTTTTTCTTCTTCCTCCTCTTTCTTCTCCATAGCTTTGCCTTGCCTAACATAGTTAGCAGTTTATTGACATGTTAATTCATATTCTCCAAATTGATTTGAAAGTCATTATTTGAAAACACAGCTTATTAAAGAGTCATGGAACATTAGAGATGGAAGGTACCACAGAGACCAGGGTTCTAATCTAACCTTTCAATTTAAATATTAAGAAATTAAGACCCAGAGCAATGTGATTTACTATATAGCACTTTAAAGTCTTCAGAGTGCTGTACATAGGAAAGAGGGAAAAATGAAGGAAGGAGAAAGGAAGAAAGGGAAGGGGAAGAAGACAGAAAAGAAGGAAGAAAAAGAAGAAGGGGGAAAAGAAAGAAGGAAAGAGAGGAGAGAAGGAAATAAGAGGGAAGAAAGGATAAAGGAAGGGAGAATAGAAGGAAGGACTTATTATGTACCCAGTATGTGCTAGACTTTGTATATAGCACTTTACAAATATTATTTTAATTAATCCTCACAACAACCATCGAGTAGATACTATTATCTCCATTTACAGATGAGGTAACTGAGGCTGGGAGAAGTTGAGTGGCTTACAAAGCATCACACAGCTCATATGAATATGAGGCAGTATTTGCACACGGGTCTCCTGGATTCCATGTCTAATATTCTATCCACTGCCCTATCTAGAACCCAGCTCTCCTGACCCCTCAGTGTATTGTTTTTTCCACAACCTCATACTGTCTCTTCTTTATCACTCATAAAGCTGGATTTGTTTCCTTTCATTTTCTTAGAATTGACTGCTACAATGGTAGTTCTTATTTCCTGTATCCTGGTACAAGGTAAAATGTCTTTTTAAAATGACAATAATAGTATCAAAGTAGCTTTTATGTACATGTATATGGTGAGTTTAAGATCATGAAGCATTTTTAATGGAAGAAAATGTGTTTCTCCTGTATGCAAACTTATTTTTTGTTTTGTTTTTTATTAAAGCTTTTTATTTTCAAAACATATGCATAGAAAATTTTCAAAATTCACCCTTGAAAAACTTTGTGTTCCAATTTTTTCCCTCCTTCACCCCACCTCTTCCCCTAGATGGCAAGTAATTCAAATTATGTTAAACATGTGCAATTTTCTATACATATTTCCACAATTATCACACTGTACAAGAAAAATCAGATCAAAAAGCAAAAATGAGAAAGAAAACAAAATGCAATAACAAAAAGGAAATAACAAAAAATGAGAATGCTATGTTGTGGTCCACCCTCAGTTCCCACAGTCCTCTCTCTCTGGGTGCAGATGGCTCTCTCCATCACAAGATCATTGGAACTGGCCTGAATCATCTCATTTTTGAAAATAGCCATGTCCATCAGAATTGATCATCGTATAGTCTTATTGCTGTGTATAATGATCTCCTGGTTCTCATTTCGCTCAGCATCAGTTCATGCAAGTCTCTTCAGGCCTCTCTGAAATTGTCCTGTTGGTCATTTCTTACAGAACAATAATATTCCATAACATTCATATACCATAATTTATTCAGCCATTCCCAGCTGATAGGCATCCATTCAGTTTCCAGTTTCTAGCCATTACAAAAAGGGCTGCCACAAACATTTTTGCACATGTGGGTCCCTTTCCCTCCTTTAAGATCTCTTTGGGATATAAGCCCATTAGAGCCACTCCTGGATCAAAGATTATACACAGCTTGATAGTCCTTTTGCCATAGTTCTATATTGCTCTTCAGAATGGTTGGATCAGTTCACAACTCCACCAACATAATAATCTCCCAGTTTTCTTAACATCCCCTCCAGCATTCATCATTATCTTTTCCTGTCATCTTAGCCAATTTGAGAGGTGTGTAGTGGTACCTTAGAGTTGCTTTAATTTGCATTTCTCTGATCAATAGTGATTTAGAGCATTTTTTTCATATGACTATAAATTGCATCCAAACTTCATGGTATCTCAGGGTAACTTATAAAATTCCATCGAGATCACAGTTGCATGCAAGGTCTTCCAACATGAATGAAATAAGTGTGGAGTTTTCCTATAACTTTTGCACTATGTGGACAGTTACTGATTTATTAATTTGAAAATAATATTAAATAAAATAAAATAAATAAAATGAAATAAAATAAAATTATTTGAAATTAATTTGAAATAAAATTATGTCATCTACACACACACCTGAGCTTGGGAAATATTGCACAAATTGGGAAAGGGGAAAGGGAATAAGCATTTTAAAAATATCTACTATGGACCAGGTGCTGTTCTAAGTTCTTCACAAATTTTATCTGGGGTCTCAGAAGCAGTTATGGATCAAATACAAATATAAGTAACTTAAGAATATATTTAGCCAGATCCATATGTAATGATACTCTCAAATTTGTCTTTATTGTGATGTTATTATATAAATTATTCTCTTCATTTTGTTTACTTAACTCTGAATCAATCCATTCAGTCCTTTGCAGATTTTCTGAAGCTGTTCCTTTCATTGTTTTAAACTGCATATTGGTATTCTATTACATTATATGCTATAATTTGTTTAACCATTTCCTAACTGAGGGATGCCTCTCCCACCCTTTTAGTTTCCAGATCTTTGCCACTGCAAAAAAAGAGATGCTGTAACCATTTTTTAAAGCATATGGGTGTTTTTTTCTCTGTTGTTAGGATTTAAGCCTAGTAGTATTATTTTTAGGTAAAGAGTATACATAGTTTAATAATTTTTAAACTACCCTCAAAAATATGGGAGGTCCAAAATGGAATAGACTGCTTCATTAAGTTGTGAGCTCCCCATCATTCGAAATGTTCAAGCAGAGAGTAGATTATCACTCTTGTTAGAGATGGTACAAAAGGTTAGATGCATAAGCTACTTTCAACTCCTGGGTCTCTTTTAACTTTTTGAAATAAGAATATCTATGGATACTTTAAGGTGGTTATAGCCCATTTTGGATAAAATGTCACATTTCTAGAATATAGCAAGATACATATTTTACTAACAAAAGAACACAAAATAAAGCTTCAAAATAAATTCTATATGCAACAAAATAACTGAACACTATTTTAGTAGCTGACTAGAGCATGGATTACATGGTATGGTTTTGTGTTTGTATGTGTGTGTGTGTGTGTGTGTGTGTACATATACATAGTGGATGTTGAGTTAAATGCAGTTTCCATACCTTTCTTACACCATATAAAATATTACTATTATAATATTTTTATCATTGGACAAAACCTCCTCCAGCCCCTCACCTCCTTTCCCTACATAAATTCCCTTTAGTCTTTCAACAGGGAATATTTTCCTTTGTTTTTTTTTTTTTTTTTTTGGTGTGCTAGTCATAAATTCCAATTCAATTCAATTCAGTTCAACATTTGTTAAATGCACTGGGGTTGAGCAGGGGACAGGGGACTGCAGTGATGAATAAGAAAGACTCTGCAGTCGACATTCTAGTAGACCTGATTACCAGTAAAGACTTTATCTTTTACAAGAGCTGACAGGAAATCAGTGAGAAGTTGTCTGGGTTATATAGATCTTTGGTAACTTGTTTTTGTTAGGCAGGACAGGAAATAGACCCTGTTCTTCCAAACTGGAGATTGTATCAGTGTTCAAGGTTTGCAAAATTTTCTTTGAAAATTAGAATAGTTTATGTTCATTTATAAACATAAGGTGGGGAATTGAGGAGGGAAAATGCCAATCCATTTTCCTCTGATTTTTACTTCCTCATATTTTCCCTCTTGAATTTCTACTTATCCTTTAAGGCCTGTAGTAAGTTTTCTCTTAGGCAGTTAGGTGACTCAGTGAACACTTAATCCTGTTTGCCTCAGTTTCCTCATCTGCAAAATGGACTGGAGAAGGAAATGGCAAACCACTTGAGGATTTCCGCCAAGAAAACCCCAAATGGGATCATGAAGAGTCAGGCACAACTGAACAATACAAAGCCCTTTCTTATCCACTTTTCTCCTTGTATCTCAAACAGCACTTTATTTGGCCCCTTCCTAAAGTGCTTATTATTTGTCAAAATTATCTTTGACTTTGTATCTTAAATCCTACTAAAGTAGAAGCTACCTAAAAGCAGAAATCATATTTTATCTAAACAGTATTTAGAACAATGTGTACCCTGGGACTTATACATGTTTGTTGAATGAATAAATGGATGAAGGAATAAAAATTGGGGTAGAAGACTATTTTGCTTTTAACTCACTATTAATGACCTTGGTTTAAATAAATATTTTTCTCTATGTATTTATATACATATATATAGTATGCTCTTTTGTATAGGTTATTGTGCAAACGTCTTATGATTTGACAGGATAGATGGTTACTATTGTGATATAATTTTGATGGGTGGACAATTGAAGAGTAAAGGAGGAAGAAATCACACCATCCAAAAATTTCTCTTTTGCCCACATGATCTTGGAGGATAGTCATTCATTTAGGATTTTTAAAAAAAAATACACATTTCCTTCTTCACAGTGTTAAAAACTGGAAAACACTTCAGAGATCATCTATCACCACTGTTCTCAAAGTGCAATCTGTCCTCCTTGGGGAGGTCCCCAAGTCTCCTTCAGAAGGTTGAAGGGTATCACCTGCCAACTAACATATATTAAATGCCTCATTCAGATCTGTGGTGTCAAAATTATTTTACAACAGCACTTTGATGTTGTTTTCCTATTAAAATGCTCCTCAATTTCCCAAATACATATTTCTGTGAAGCCAGATTTCCTTTGTATATTTCAACCAAAACAACATACCACAACATATTGAGTACAGAAGTAGATATGAGAATCCAGCTGTCTTCAATTAAGCCAGGCATTAAAGAGATTTGCAAAAGTATGTATAAGAATCCTACTTTTCTTACTAAATCTTTTTTCCAGAAAATATAGTAATTTTTCATAAATATTAATATGTTGTATTTATTATTGTTTTAAAATAAATTATTTAGGGTGTCTAAGTTTTAGTTTCTAATAAGATAAAACATTTATGTATATTATATATGATTTATGTACACATATATCCCATATAAAACCCTTTGGGGACCTGAATAATTTTTAAGGATCCTGAGGCAGAAGTCTAGGAATAGTGGATTTATCCAACCCCATCATTTAAGAGATAAAAGCCCAGAAAGGTCCAGGTTAATAAGTAGCAGAGTCCACACTTGAACTTAGTTCCTTTGACTCCATTCACTGCTCTTTCCATGGGCTCTTAACTTTCCTTGTAACCTGTACAAACTTCAATGGGAAAAAATTATATATGATTTCAATATAATTGATTTCCTTTATAAATTTATATAATTTACTTTCTCCATTTTAAAACATTTTTTCTAAGATGGGGTCCCTCAGTATTAGACTTGATGAGATTGCTTAGGAGTCTACATCAAGAAAAAGATTAAGAAATGCCCTGAACCATTGGTGTCCTCTTTAAAAATGCAAATACAATGGGAGGGGGTAACACATTAAGCTTTTAATTAATGCCTTGCTGTGAAATAGTCTAATCTTACTGTGAAATAAAATCCATAGGAACCAAAATGTGGAAAAGATCTCTGGAGATCCATCCTTCTCATTTCAGAAGAGAGAGCCCTGAACCAAAAGGCTGAAGATTTTTGCCCAGAAGGGCAGGATTAGAAACTGAGGCATTTTCTAAATGTCCCCCACTCAGGGGTTTATTTTATTAGGTTGCTTTCTTAGCTGAGATTTTGGCACCAAGGGAATAGAACATTTTTATTAGGAAGGCAGAAGGATGGGGAAGGTGTATGTTGGGGGATGGGGTGGGTGGCAGTGCCCAGACATTAACCAGGAATGTCAGTAAGGGGACAAAGAAGTGGGGGTGCTCTGGGCAGCCTGAGCTGCCAGGGTTAAGAAGATGAGTTACTATAGGGGAGCTGGGAGGACATCACCTGCTAATATAACAATATATTAAATGCTTACTATGTGCCAGGCACTGTGCAGTCTCTCACATTTTTACCTGGGAGAGAATCCACTACCTCACCTTATCTTTACAAATAATTATCCAGAATAATTATTTAAAATAAAAAAAAAAGAAACTTAAAATAGAAAGAAGGCAGTGATCTTCACCCCATCTTCATTTTCTGCAGCTCTTTCTGGGCACCACACTCCTAGGTCCTGGGCTTAACTCCTTTGCATATCAGACAGGTAGATTGTACAAAGGATGGAGTGCAGACCTTGGAGCCTGGAAGACTCACTTCATAGCCTACAAATCTGGCCTCAGACACTTACAAACTGCATGCCTTTGGGCAAGTCACTTAAGCCCATTTGCCTTAGTTTCCTTATGTGTAAAATGATCTCAAGAAGGAAATGGCAAATCACTTCATAATACCCCAAAGGGGATCAGGAAGGGCACTACTGACCAACAAGAAGCACCTGGCATGTCTCAGAGCCAGGTGGGGTTCAGCCTCAAGAAGCTGCCAGGTGTGTTTGTTGGTTTTCTATATGACAATGTTTGTCCATTTGGGACTTAAGAGATGATCAGATCCAACCTCCTAATTTTACAGATGCAGAATATGATTCTCTGATTTAGCTAAAGTCACAGCTAGGGAACAGTATAGTTCTCTGTGCTTTGTTATATGCTGCTCTCTACCCACCCCTAATTTGGTAAGAGTTTTCCAAAATGTGGCCTTTTTCTCGACAATTAAGAGGGGCCCTTTCAGGGAGGGAAGCATTGGCCAAAATTATTGGGTGTTTTCCAAAAACAGTTCCAACATAAATACATAGACTTTTTAGATCAAAGGCAACAAAAGCAAAACTAACACAGGGAGTTTGCTCTGAGCAGAGGGGGATAGAAGAAGGGGAGCAGAGGGCCCTGAGTAGGCAGCAGAAGAAAGATTGATCACCGGCCATCCCTCCCTCATCTTGCTGCCAATACACACACACACACACACACACACACACTTTTTCTTCTTCTTTGACTTTTTCTTCTTTCTTTTTCTTCTCCTCTTCCTCTTCTTCCTTTTCTTCTTCTCTTTCTCCTTTCTTTTTTCTTCTTCTCCTCCTTCTCCTCCTTCTCCTCCTTTTCCTCCTCCTTCTTCTCCTCTTCCTCCTCCTCTTCCTCCTCTTTCTCTTCCTCCCCTCTTCTTCCTCTTCTTCCTTCTCCTCCTGCTCCTCTTCTTCCTCCTCCTCTCCCTCCTCCTCTCCCTTTTCCTCCTCGTCTTCTTCCTTTTTCTCCTTCTTTTCCTCCTCTCCTCTTCCTCCTCCATCTCTTCTTCTTTCTCCTCTTCCTTCTCCTCTTCTTCCCCCTCCTCTTCCCCTCTCCCCCCCTCTCTTTCTCAACACTTTTCTCTTCTTGTTGTTCTACAGGGATCTTTACTCCAGGAAAAACACTTAACTTAATTCCTGCCACTAAGTACCTGAGATATTCTAGTGAGGTGGCTTGAGAGAGCTTACTGACCACTATCTTGTCCCCTTTGACCTTTGGGAGGCATTGTGATTTAATGGAAAAATGCAGCAAAACTTCCAAAAAAAATTTTTTTTAAACAAAATAAAGCTCTCCTCAAAAAAATTGAGTGACACAATTTAAAAATGAAAATTCTTAGGTTGAAAACATTCAGTACAAATTTCTGTAGCAAGAGGATCACCTATCTCATCCTGTGAAGAACACCCTGGACTTTTCAAAGAGGTATCCCCAAATAGCAGCTTCTCTATACTTCCTCTTTTCCCTGGAGAGTTTCCTCTAGCAATTAATCACAGCATTAGCTTTTTGGGAAAACTATTTATGTTCACAACTGGAACGTTTTCAGTAAGCATTGGCAGATATGACTACAATTGCTAATAAGCATAAAACAAGGTGTGCTAATGTCATTTCAAATTTATTCCATATTTTGAAAATGTGTAAATCTGAAAACTTTTTTTATACAATTTGAAAAAATTAGAGCCAGAAAGGTCTTTTTAAGAGATTAAGTAATTCAAGGGGGCAGCTAGGTGGCACAGTGGGTAGAGCACCAGCCCTGAAGTCAGGAGTACCTGAGTTCAAATCTGGTCTGACACTTAACACTTCCTAGCTGTGTGACCCTGGGCAAGTCACTTATCCCCAATTGCCTCAGCAAAAAATTAAAAAAAGGAGAGAGATTAAATAATTCAAACTACTTATTTTATACATGAGGAAGGTGAGATCCAGAGATGAAAAGAGATTTTTCCCTTAAAGTTACACAATTAATGCTAGTATTATATAGCTATATGATTTACAAGACATTTTACATACATCATCTCATTTGAGCTTCCCAACAACTCATTGGGATAGTTTGGAGAGTATAATGATTTCCATTTTGTAGTTGAAGAAACTGAGATTTAGAGATACTAAAGAACTTGTCCACTGTCACACAGTGAGAGACTAGTGTGGGAAGGATCTTTTCTCTATCAGAAGCTGATCTGATGGAGGAGCTGGACTTAAAGAATGAAAAGATTTCAGGAAGACAGTGTATGTCACATATGGAGAATGTTATACATGGAGACACAGAGATGAGAGAGGACAGGATGAGTCTTAAAACAATCCAGTTTCATGGAATAAAGACTAAGAAATAATTCTGGAAAGGAAGTCTGGAACTAGATCATTTTGCTGTTCAGTTTTCAGTCGTATCTGCCTTTTTATAACCCCATTTGGGGTATTGTTGGCAGAAATACTGGAGTGGTTTACTGTTTCTTTCTCCAGCTTATTTTAGAGATGAGGAAACTGAGGCAAACAGGATGAAGTGACTTACTTGCCCAGAGTCACACAACTAGAACTAAATCATTGAAGACTTTAAATGCCATAATAAAGAATCTATATTTAAAATTTTTCTCAATAGTATTTTTCTCAAATATATATAAAATTATTTTCAACATTCATTTTTGAAAAATTTTATGTTTCAAATTTTTTCTCCCTTCCTCCCTTACCTCCCCCGTCCCTAAGACAGCAAGCAATGTGTTATAGGTTATACATTACTTTTTCCCCTAAAAGCAGGAATAAAGATTTTTATGTGGATTAGATTTGTGCATTAGGGAAAAAAATTACTTTGACAGTAGTAGATTGAAGGTAAATGAATGAAAGAATGAGTGAATAAAGATTGAATTAGTGAATAAATGAAAAAGCACTAATTAAAACATATGTGTGTACATATTGTATATATATACATATACATACATATGTATGTATGTGTATAAATATGAAAAGAGTTTTAATCTGAGGTGTCACAGTGATAGTGATGTTAGTGGTTTGAGCCATAACTCAATTTACTGACACATCATTTCCAGAATCAGTGATAGCTTTGCACAGAACAAGAAGTGGAAATTGGGGGATGGGAAAGTAACATGCTGGCACATAGGAAGTAAATCATGGTCAGAGCTAGAGCTAGCTCTATTCAATGAACTAGCTGAGTTTGCATTCAGTCACTCACTATTCAAGATAGCTGAGCCCTAAAGACAATGGATTAAAGATAGAAAAGCCTGGTGGAGGTAGGGAGAACAAGGCTAATGATGGGGGGATGATAGGGAGAAAGACACATAACATACAAAGAATATGTACAAAGCAACCTATATACAAGATTAACAGGAAATAATTAAGAAAGGGAAGGTACCATAATTAAGAGGCATGGGGAAAGTCTTATAAAAGATTACATTTTAGGTGGGACTTAAGGAAGCTAGGGAAGCCTGTAGGCAGAGAAGGGGTGGGATATTATCATACTGGGCATAGGGAATAGCCAGAGAAAGCATCCAGAACCAAGAGATGAGGGGGAGTGACTTGCCTGGGGAGGGCAATGTTATTGATGATCATCGAAGAGTATGTTTCAGGCAATAAAATGTAAGAAGACAAAAAAGGTAGGAGAGAGCTGAGTTATGAAGGGCTTTGAGTGTCAAACAGAGCATTTTGCATTGTTCCTAGAGGCAACTGGAAGCCACAATAGTTTATTGAATTATGAGAGGGGCAGAGTTGGAGCTATGCTTTGGGAAACTCACATTAATGGCTGAATGAAAGATGGATTGGAGTAGGGAGATACCTGAGTCAGGCAGGTCCCCTACCCCCTCTCTCAAGCCAGGCTATACAGTAATCAAGGCAAGAGATGATGAAGGTCTGGACTGGAGGGATGGCAGGGTAAAAAGAGAGAAGACGGTGTATTCGAGAGATGTTGCAAAGGTAAAAATCAATCATTTTTGGCAATAGCTCAGATATGGGAGTGAGAGATGGTGAGAAGTCCAGGGTGACTCCTGGGTTGCAAGCCTGAGGGACTGGAAGGATGATATTTTCTTCTACATTAATGGAGAAGATAAGAGGAATGGAGGATTTAGGGGGGAAAGTTAATGGTTTAATAATTGAGTTTAAGATGTCTTTTGAACAGTTTGAGATATCTGAAAGATACTTGAAGATGTGAGAATAGAGGTAAGCAGAAAGTTTGGAGCTTAATTAGCAGATTTTGAAATCATCAGCATAGAGATGGTTCCAAGGAAATTAGTGAAACCATCAAGTGAAGATGGAGAAGAGAAGAGATTTCAAGATGGAAACCCAAAAGACTATTCTGAAGTTGAGAAGGTGTGATCTGTATGAGGATCCAGCAAAGAAGATAGAAGGAAAGGAGCTCACAGCCAAGGCTGCATTTTTAATGTAAAATATGAGGCAAAGTTTTCAGCTGAGAAGATTGGGGAAGAGGAAGAAAAGTCATGGAAAGTTTGAGGAGGGGTGAAAAAACTCCATTGACTTTAATGGAGAAAAGAATATTATAAATATTTGCAGATCTTCTCTGTCTTTGATCTGTTAGCTGTTCTTCCAATTACACACATATCTTCAGGTTGGTTTTGCTTACTTGGATCTCTTGACTAAATTTTCTTCAATGTTTCTGTCTTAGGAAACAAAACTGCTCATAATCATTTCTCTGTAAAATTTTACAAAGACGTTTATATTTATAAATTTGCTTTGCCTTTGATTGCTGTAATTTTATCCTTGGCAAATAACTCATGTGTTTGGTGAACAAAATGGTTTGGAGACTTTTTGCTTTCCTCATTACAGCAAATGATATTGTATAAAATCATTGTAATTTTTGTGGATTTCTTTTCTCATCAGTTTCTGATTTTCAAGAATAAAAACCTGGAGTTGTTTTAATAACATGCCATATCCTTTTCTTATTTTCATTCTTTTTTCTGACTTTATATTAATTTTCTACTTACTTTAACAGATAAGTGGCCTGATTGAACATAGGCAACTGATTCACATTATTAACAAATCATTTGTTATCTTTTTAAAGATGTAATTTAATATTTTTGGTTAGTAAAAATCTAGTTTTTTCACCTCTCTCAAAACATCTACATATATTTATAGTTATATACATATATATGTGCATGTAATATGCACATATATGCATGTGTGTGCATATGTCAATATATGTAATATAGACATACACATACGCTGAAAATATTGTAACAAATAAGTGCATTCAAGTAAAACAAATTTCTGCATTGACCCAGTCAAAAAATGTCTCATTCTATAGTATCACCTATCAAGATGTGGGCAACATGTTTCCTCATGGTTTCCTGAGGAATTGTGAATAGTAATTGTTTTAGTTTAAGACTTCAAAAATCTTTCAAAGTTATTTATTTTTACAAAATTTTATTATATAAATTGGTTTACTTTTCTTTTTTGCATCAGTTTACACAAATCATCCTAAGGTTCTCTGAAATAATCTTTTCCTTCATTTTTTATAACATGGAATTGCTATATTACAACCATGTACCATAATGTATTCAACAGTTCCCATACTAATGGGCATCCTTTAGTTTCCTTGGTTATTTTTTCCCCACACAAAGAGGATTATGGATCATTTTGCTTTTTCTTTGATCTCTTTGGAGTGTCTAAGTAAGGATATCCAAGTAGGGATTTTATTGGGTTAAAGAGTATTTATTGTATAGTAACTTTTGGGGCATAGTTTTAAATAACTTTTCAGGATATCTAGACCAATTCATAACATCACTCACAGTATGTTAATATATCCACTTTCTCTCAATCTATCCAACATTTGTCATTTTTCTTTTGTCAACTTAGCCAATCTGATAGATGGAACCTCAGTTTAATTCAAATTAAGTTTGAATTTCATTAATTATTAATGATTTGGCACATTTTTCTCATGGATATTTATAGTTTCAGTATTTTTCTTTGAAAACTGTCAGTTCATATATGACCATGTGTCAATTGGAAAATGAATCTTACAGATTTGAATGGTATTTTTAGAAATAAAGCCTTCATCATAGAAACATGTTACAAAGATTCTTTTCCAATGAATTATTTTCTTACTAATTTTAGCTTTATTGGTTCTAATAGTGGAAAGCTTAAATTTTGTAAACTCAAAGTTGTCTCTGATTTTCTGTGATCTTCTCTAACTCCTATTTGGTGATGAATTTATCACTATTCATAGATCTGAAAGAGTATCTTCCTTACTCCTCCATTTTACTTATTTTTTCACCCTTTGTGTTTGTCATGTTTCCATTTACAACTTATCTGGTTATATCTAGTGAGATATTGATTTATACCTAGTTTATAACACCTACCTATTGAAATTGATTTCTTCTTTTTTTTTTTGCAATGTTATTTGATATTTGCCACATCCAGAGTATTCTGGTTTTTCTTTTTTTCTCAAAGAAAGTATTCTTGACTTCGAAGTATAAGACTTCTGTGTAGTCATTGAATTTTGGGCCTCTCTCACACCCTAGCCCAGAATCCTATTTTCAAGCATATTTTTGTCAACTGCCTGTTTTTACCTTGCTTTAAAAATCAGTTTGGAGGATATTTTGAGTTCTTTTTATAATTTATCTATTTTTATTCTCTCTAGTAGATGTTGGTTCTTTGACTATTTTCATGGCAGCCCTTTTTGCATATACTTACCATAAGCTCTACAATATGAGATGGTCAAATGTTCTATGAAATAATGTTTTTTGTTGACCATGGCTGCATGTTAAAAGCCAACCAAAGCCATTATTTACTTCTCCAAATAGAGGTTGTCATTTATATATCTATTTCACCCTAACTTCCTTCCCTGATTCTGAAAATGTCAAGGCTGATACAATTCTATTCTTTCAGTAATAAGTATACATGTTGGTCATTGAACAAAAGTCTTCCATTTAGAGTATCAATAGCTAAGTTGATTTTTAAAGTAAGTCTAAAATTTCACAAGCTGAGTGGCAAGACAATAACTTTGAATGAAAAACAAAAGATAATTAGGAAAGTTTTAGTGATCTGCAAGTTTAATAGAACTATATAGTGTGATTATACTGAAGCTGAGAAGGCTATATTTTCTAGAAATAGGTTGAGGGATTTATATTCTATTTTATATCCTATCTATTTGCATAATCATTTTACTAGACTAAAAATTCCTTAAAGATAAAAACTGATCCTTCTTTTTATCTGTCATAGTCTTCCATGGTCAGTGCCTTGCACATAGTTATTGTTCAGTCATGTCCTACTCTTCATGATTCCATTTGGGGTTTTCTTGGCAAAGATACTAGAATGGTTTGCCATTTCTTCAGCTCATTTTACAGATAAGGAATCTGAGTCAAACAAGGTTAAGTGGCTTGGCCAAGATTATACAGCTAGACATGTCTGAGGCCATTTTTGAACTCAGGTCTTCCTAACTCCTGGTCCAGCATTCTATCCACTGGCCTACTTAGCTGCCCTAGCACATTGTAGGTATTAATAAATGTTGAATGAGTGAATGAATCACAAAAACATGGCCCTGAAAAAATACCAAGAGCTAGTACCATACTTAGTACTAGCCATAGAAATATTAGAAAGAACTTTTCAAAGTTGCCCAAATAATTTAAAAGAAAAACTCTGAGATCATTTGAGTCTATGACTTCAAATTAGTATGATTACTCAATTATTTTGATAGAAGTCCTTATTTTGACAAACGAATGATTGTGTTAGTGAGGAAGCTTTTCGGTTGTAAAAAAAAAAAAAATCCAGTGTTGAGTCACAATGGAATCTGTAACTAGATGTTATACTTTTGTAGTTTTCTAATCAAATCCCATCATAGAGGATTGCTGTCATAGATAGCTGATGGGTGATAAAGCTCAAATTGCCACCCCCTTTCTTTGGTATTCTAGACTATTAAAAAACCTCTGAGGGAAAACTGGAAGTGAAAGTATAGCCTTTTCTTTCTGGGTATATCCTCAGAATGGTTCAACTCTGCTCAGTTCAGTGAACTGTAACTAAGCATCTATTATGTACCTGAGTTGGTCTTAAAGTGCTGGAGACACAAATACAGTAGTGAGATAATCAAAGAACTTATATTTTACTCAGATCTGTGACTTGCAGTCTGTGAAGTTAAAACATTTTTTTACATTTGGTAATATTTTAATACTCATTTTTTTTCAGTATATTTAGTTTCCTTTGTAATCTAGGCTTTACTAAGTATCAGAGGGGTCTGGGACAGAAAAGAAAGAATTTTTGTACTGCTGAATTGCTAGAATGTCAGAGTGATCTGGGATAGAAGAGGAAGAATTTTTGTGCTGTTGAATTGTGTTTAATTCTTTATGACCCCATTTGGGATTTTCTTGGCAGACATAATGGAGTGGTTCTGTTTGACATTTCTTTCTCCAGCTTATTTTTATGGATGAACAACCTGAGGCAAACAGAGTGAGGTGACTTGATCAGGATTACAGAGCTATTAAGTATGTGAGGCTGGATTTGAAAACTCCTGAAGAGTTTTTCTAATTCTATCCACTGAGCCACTTAGTTACTCATTCTTTTACTAAGGGGATACATAATGTTCACAGGTAATATGGGGTATTTACAAAATAAAAACAGGTGATTGCGGAGGAGCATTGTTGAGAGATTAGGCAAAACCTCTTGAAAGAGAGCTTGCTGAATGTACATAGATAAATGCATATTATAAGGCTCTCTCTGTGTGTATCACTCTCAGCATGTCTGTGTCTGTCTCTCTTTCCCATCTGTCTCTGTCTTGTCTGTACATACATACATATGGTATTCCAAAAATCTTAGTTAAGTTTTAAATTATTAAAAGTTATGCTATCACATCCAATTGTAATGGGATCTAAAGCTAGGTATATTAGTCCAGTATTTTACTAATTAAATCTTATCATACAGGAATATTATAATTGCCTAGTTATCATATGGGTGATAAAGCTCAAACTGCTATCTCATTTATCCTTATGGTATGCCAGACTGTAAAACACTATTCTAACTATTAAACTATTAAATCTTAAACCTACACTAAAACTTTTGGGACATCCTATACATATGTTTACTCATAGATATACTTTTTATTTAATACTTTAAAATGTTATTGGACTTTTGGAACATCCTGAGTACACAGACACATATAGATAGATGGACACATATATATGTATAAACACACACAATGCATACATATGCATATACATGCAGTGCAGCTTGCCTGCACATATGTATAGAGAAAGGGAGTGAAGGAGAGAGGGAAGAAAGAAAGAAAGATAGGGAAGGAGGAGAGAAAGAAGGAAGAAGGATAGAAAAGGGATAGAAAAGGTGGGGAGGAGGGAGATAGAGAAAACTGAATTGAAAGAGCCTTTAAAGGCTATGTAATCAATCCCCTCATTTTACAAATGAGGTACTGAGGTGCAGAAAGGTTAAATAACTTACCCAAACTCACATAGCTTGTAACCATCAGAGGTGAAACTTGAACCAAGTCTAACACTTATCCCTGACACATCCATGCTTCTCTATGCAGGTGACTCCCAAATCTACTCATCTGGCTAGCTATCATCTGTCTCCTATAGTGCTATGAATGTAGCTTTAGTCCCAAACTCTGTGTACTGGCCATTACCACCTAGATTTTCTACAGACATCTCAAACTCGACATGCTCTTAGACACAGACATCTCAAATTCGACATGCGCTTAGAGCTGATTCTCTTTCTCCCTAAATCCACCCCTTCTTTTTGCTTTTTAAACTTATTTTGTTCTTCTAATTACCCAAGTTCACAAATCTAGAAATTATATGAATTTTTTCTTTATGCTTTCCCTCCTTCTAGTCCACCCCATAGCCAGTCTGCTTCTGCTAAATCCTGTTAATTTCCTCATTTCAGTATCTCTCACCTCCACCCTTTTGTCCCTTAATTCTCATCTCATTTGAATTACTTCACTAGTTTCCTTTCTTTTTCCCCATCATTTTATTTTTTTATTAAAGCTTTTTATTTACAAAACATATGCATGGGTAATTTTTCAACATTGATCCTTGCAAAGTCTTCTGTTCCAAATTTTTCCCTCCTTCCCCCTACCCCCTTCTCTAGTAAGGCAGGTTATCCAATACATGTTAAATATGTGAAAATATACATTAAATCCAATATATGTATACATATTCATACAGTTATCTTGCAGCACAAGAAAAATCGGATCAAGAAGAAAAAAAAACTGAGAAAGAAAACAAAACTGCACTAATTTCTTATTCTGTGATGGCCTCTGAAGTCTCTTCCAACTTTAAATCTATTACCTGCTTCTTGCCCCATATCTCATCCTTTAACTACATTTATAAAACTAGATTGAGATTTAAAGGATCAAATTTCTGATTAGTCAAATTATGGGAGTCTCTCTTATCTACAGAGCACAAATAGTAGTCTGTTAAGTTCTAAGGATATGCACAAAAAATGGAAATGGTCCCTGCTCTCAAAAAAATCAGATCAGAATTCAATTAATGGTCAGGTGGTGGTGACGATTTGAATTACCTAGTACCTGATGCCCCCTGTATCTTTGGCAGTGTACCTTATTGCTTCAGCTATGTTGGATTACTTGTTCTGTAGCTGACTTTTGGCCAGCAGTTGGCAAAGGTAGCTGGTGCCTTTTCCCAAGGGGTTGCTTCTTTGATTAAACTTTATAGGGGCTGGCCTAGAATAGGCCCATGGTGGGGGAGGTAAAGTGCTGCTATTCCCAGAGCTCTTGGGTTTGCATTCCCCTTGGTAGCAGCTGGTCTGCAATTGGTATTAGTTTTGGTGAGGATGATAGCCCTCTTTTCCATAGGGGTTACTCTCCTATTGATGACTGTTTATGGCAGAACTGGAAGTGGTGGTGATGACAGTGGAATTCTGTTATTCTCAAGGTAATTGGGCCCAGAGTCCTGGACCGTTTTTGTTGGCATCTGAGTGGAAGTAGAAATTTTGTTGGTGATAGTACTTTGACTCATCCAGCACATGCTAAGTCTTGTCTCTCTCTCAGGATACCTTTCTGCTTTGATTAGGTCAGTTTGCTGCTCTCTAAGTGGTATTTGGGAACTACAATGGGAGTAGAATATGGAGGAGGGGAAATAATTAGGAATAGAAGATTCAGTCTAAGTTTTCAAAGCATTCAGAGAAGGTCTATCTTAAATACTACCTCCTCTAGGAATAATTCCCTGATCTCCCTAAAGTAGAAATGATTTCTCCTTCATCTGATATTAAAAAACCAAAATATTATATTATTATGTACTTGACATCTTCTACCTTGGACTACATTTATCTATACCCATCTTATATTCCCCTTTTATATTAGAAATTCCCTGAGTTGATATGCTGGATCTTATCTGTTTTTCCACTCAAATCTACCTTATACACAGTAAGCATTTAAATGTTTGCTGAATGAATGAGAATGAATGTTGGTATTCCAATGCATGTAATCATAGCAATGATATATAATTAAGCAAAAGTGTTTTGTAACACACCATCTAGTTTTGCCATTGGAAATCAATTTTCTCTTTCCTGTGACTGGACCACTGCGATTCAGGACCACCAATATAATCTTGGCTCTTAAAGTCATCATGGTAGCCCCCAATTGATTGTCATGTTTCCATGTCACATAGACTCCACAGACACAGCATTCCTCTTTCTAGTTCCCATGGATACCTTAATGGAATGAACACATTGTAATCCAAACAGCAGGAAGAGCAGTTTATTCAAAGCTTCTGGGGCTGTCCAATTCAAGAGAGCTACACCCAAGGGAAAGATGTCCTAATAATAGCACCTCACATTAACCCTTTTGTTTCTTCCCCTTTTTCTGGTGTTGTCAAGCTGTCTTATCAACCTTGGGCTGGTTTCTTCAGGTTCTGGATGCCATCAAAATACTATCTACCAAGAAGACATTTTTGGCTTTGCAAAGTATTGATCTGAGCATGATGAATAACTATTTTGCCAGTAGTGAGCATGAATGGAGCCAGATTTGTCTCTGCTACAGCTAATGTTTATATAGAACCAAGTCCAAGTGATAAAAGCTGTTCCCATTCTTCTTTGTTTTTATTTTTTAAAATCCATGCTCTGAAATCTGGCTATCTTCTACTGGAGAGTATCCTTCCTGTGATGGACATAGCCCCATATGGGACATATTGTGATTAGTCATACTCAAACTTAGTGGAAATTTGGGGTCATGCAATGATTCATGCCTTCTTACACAGATCTAACCATTATACTTGTTTATATGGAGGTTCACAAAGATGAGTTCAAAGGGTTAGTATTCCTCAAGTGCGATTGATATTAAATTATTGGGAAAATCCTGCTTTGGAATTAATGAGAAATGAGATTGGAGGGGTTTGGTAGTGGCAATGAGTGGACAGTAGATAGAGAACTTTTAAAGCTGTATTAAAGAGTTTGTAGTTAGTGTGAGGAGAATTGAAGGCTGGCTACAAGTTCTTGAGGATAGGAATAAAATCATTCTACTGATTGCTTGAGGAGCAGAAAACCCGGAAATAGTATTTACAGAGAAAGGGAGGAGGAGAAAGATTAGAGACAGGGATAACAGATAGCCTATTGAGGAATTTTGGCTGGAGACAATGAAGAACTAGACTGGGGTACAGAAATCTGTTTAGCCTTGTGTTATTGAGTATTTTTATCAATGACTTAGATAAAGAGATTGATGGTATTCTCATCATATCTGAAGGTGATATAGTTATGAGGAATAGCTAACCCACTGGGTCTCAGAGTCATGATTCAAAAGAATCTTGCAGGTCAGAGCACTGGGATCAATCTAACAAGCAGAAATAAATTAAAGTATTACAGTTGGGCCAAAAAATAATTCACAAGCAGGTGAGGATTCTTCATTTCTCTGAATTTTAACTTTAACTGGCCCTTTTTTTGGTTTTTTGTTTGTTTTTGGTTGATTGATTTCTTTCTCAAAGTCAAAAATGGCCCCTGAAATGGCCACAATCCTTTTCTTACATGAATGGTTTCTCCACTTCACAGGCTGTGGATTTGGGGTTATTTATTCTTGGTTCCCTGAAATGCCTATTCATTAATCTGTAGCATCAGATTGTGACCTGCAAGAGAATTTAACTTTTTGATTAGAAATGTACACATCTGCAGAACAGTGTAATGGCAAAAGTAATGGATTTCTAGCTATGTAGTCTTAGGTAAGTAATGCAATCTCTTGAGTTCTATTTCATTATCTGTAAAAAGGGGCTAATAATTCCTATTCCACATAACTCATCAGGTTGTGTGTATGTGTGGGTGTGTGTATAGGTTCAAGTGAGCTAAAGTGTGTGCTTTCTAAACTATAAAACATTCTACAAAGGGAAGATATTTTATCCATATAGGTATATGTATATATGTTTATACCTACATATAAATGTATACACAATGCATATCCACGATTTGATATCCTCATTCTGAAAACATACATGCAAATAATATAATAATAATGCATTCTTTATCTTCTATAGCATTTTGTAATTTACAGTACTCTTTCACATGTATTAGTATGTTTGATACTTGCACAGTAAACTTGAGAGATATGTGGATTAGATGTCATTCATTTTGTATATTATATATAATGTACATGTGTATATATGCACACATAAATATGTAAAAATATATGTGTATGTATACATATAAACATGTGTATATACACACACAAGCATATAAAATTATATATGTATATATACATAGACCCACAAATCTATATAGACATGTATGCATCCACATACATATATCCACATTATATATGTGTGTGTATACATGCATATTATATATGTTTGTGTCTATATATATATATGTGTGTGTGTGTGTGTGTGTGTGTGTGTGTGTGTGTGAGTGTATAGTTTTTCCAGCTTAATAATGCCTGAGTCGGTTCTCTATTAGCATGATCTTCAAAAACCCATGGTTTCCTTCTCACCACTATGTGATGCTAAGGAGGTTTTCTCTTGTGTTTAAACATGGATTTAGAGCTGGAAAAGATCTTGGAAATCATTAAGTTGAACAGTCCTTTTGCAGTTGAGGAAACTAAATCCAGAGAAGTTATCTGCTCAAGATTACATAGCTAATGTGTCTAAAGCACAAGTTGAGTCTTCCTGACTCCAAACACTCTCTTCTACACCACAATGTGAGTATAAAACACACATATATTCATATTATTGTCCATATACATGCACATACAGACACATTGCCTAGCACATCCAATCACTTTGCAAGGGTAGATGGAGTTTTCTCCCTGGGAATTCTCTAAACCCTTGAAAAGGTCTGGTCCATAAATATATAGATTTTGTTGTTCATTGGATTAGTTGTCTACGACTCTTTGTGACCCCATTTGGGGTTTTCTAGGCAAAGATACTAGAGTCATTTGCCATTTCCTTATCCACTTCATTTTTGAGAAGAGGAAACTGAGGCAAACAGGATTAACTAACTTGCTCAGGGTCAAACAGATACTAACTATCTGAGCCCTATTTGTACTTCCTGATTCCAACCTGGCACTCGATCTACTGCCCCACAAAGCTCCCTTTAGGCACAGAAGCTCAGAGAATAACATTAACAGTTGGAATAGTGGACATTCATATACACTGAACTTTTAAGTTATACAAAGAACTTTATATCAAAGTCTCATGTCATCCTCACAGGCATTCTCTGAAGAAGGGACTGTTATTACTCCCATTTAATAGGCAAATGATTATTAAATATTTCCAGGGAAGGTTTTGGACTTGGGTCTTTCAGTCTCCCAAATTTGGAACTCTATTCATTACCTATATGATAAATATATTGCATATGCATGTGTGTACATCCATAGATCTATGGATATGTGTGTATATTATACATGCTCATATGTGTGTGTGTGTGTGAAATGAGAGAGAGCCTAATAGTATGTCTGGTCATCTCTCCATGTACACTTGGCACCTTTTTCCCCCGTTTTTACTTTTTTCAGTAAAAGAAATGTCACAGAAATAGCCAAAAGGCTTCCAGATGCAACTCTGTCAAATCCTATTGCCCTCAATCTTAAGACATTTGAAGTTCAGTTTAGACAGAACCTACAAGCCATTAAAGGCAGTCAGGATCTGTTTGTTGTGTCCCAGACTTGAAGAAGCTGTCAAGCTGATTAATTGAGTCCTCACTGATGCTGTTAGCAATAACAATAAAGTCAGAAACTTTCATGGCCTTCAGGTAAGCTTAATGAAGCCCCCTGGACACAGCTTACACCCAGTGATAGAGACATTGAGCTGGTATTGCAAGAAGACACAGGCTAGGGGTTGATCCCAGCCAAGGCTCTATTGTGGCTTGTTGAAGATTAGGCAACATAACGATATATTTCACTGGTTGTAGTAATCATTGGGACAGTCGGCAGTCCATTTGAGAAAGAGAAATCCTTTTAATTGAGATCGTCCTGATATATTCCAACAAAGCACTGCAGGGATTGTGGTGTTCAAGGTCAAGCTAGAAGTTCTTGTGTGAGAATGTTTCCTTAAGTCCAATGACAGCCAAACCACCCTCACACCACATATATTATCTAGAATGTGTCAAGCACAAACATTTATAAAGCTGTGGCCATCTGTGCAGTTTCTCTTATAGTAAACACTGCATTTCCTGTGGAACAAATGGGTGAGACCTGCAGGTTGCTGGCTCTACTTTCAGAAGTTGGGTGTAGGGAAGAAAATGAAATTTTATTTAGGCAAAGGCTAGGGTGAGATTTTTTTTTAGCTCTCTTATAGTTTTAAAAAATATTTTAAAATTTAAATAGGAAGTTATCTTTTTCCTGGGTTGAAAATTTTCATGCACCAAAGCAAAACAAAACACAACAAAATACCATGTAACTGATAGAGATGTGGTTCTTTATGATTTTCTCCCTAAGAATGGCATTTTGATCTTGGGGAAATTGTGTTCTCTGCTTTTATTATAGTCTAGCTCAAGGCTTTAAAGTTTCTGTATGTTACTTTAATGGGTGTCCATTCTTTGCCAAATAGATTCATGAGGAAAGAAAGTAAAAACTTCTTTTACTGTAATTTCCCCAGGAGAAGGGCATTGTCCAAGTTCAGAGTTTACAAAGAATTCATACTCAACAAAAACCATGGTATATAAAGGGTCATTAGCATAGGAACAAGTACAAATTGTTTTTCTTTTTTTAAAAACACTTAAGGCCCTCTACTCTGGATATGGGCACTGGACATGAAGATTTGGGTATCTAGCATGCTCTTATTCAAAATCATTTATACTATAAATCAAATAATGGCCCTTAAAATGTACCCAATGTATTCAATTAAAAACCTGGCCTTGAATGGAGTGGAAAAACTATTACCCATCCCTCACTATAGGTATAAAAAAAAATTCAGTGAGGAAAACTGATATGAAAATCTACGTAACAAAAACCTTCTTTACATTAATTTGAGGGAGAGGGATTCTGGACTTGTGACTATTTCCTCAGCTGGAAAGGGGAAACTACCAAGGAGAACGAGTGACTTTTAATATTAGAGACCTGCCCCCATAGGGCACTGAAAAGTAACTAATTTGGCATCATATAGCCAGAATCCAGCAGAGGAACTTGAACCAGGCAGATCTTCTCTATCTACTAAACCATTTCATTTTTTTCTTTTCTGTTTTTTCCTGAATCTCTTTTGGTATTCATGTCTAATAGTCATGTCATTAGATCAAAGTATACACATGAATTTGTAGCTTTTTGGTCACAGATCATACCTTTTGATTATTTATCAACCGGGGCATGGCTCTTTTATAAATTTGATTCAGTTCCCTCTATGTTTGAGCAATGAGACTTTATTAGAGAAGCTTGCTTTGAATTTTTAAAAAAATTACTGTTGCTAATTGTATTTTCCTCCATTCATTCTCTCTCCTTTTACCCTGTCCCTCCTTAAGAGTGTTTTGCTACTGTGTATTCCCTCCCCCAATATGCCCTCTTTTTATCACCCCCCCTTCCCATATCCTGTACCCCTTCTATTTTCTTGAAGTATAAGGTAGATTTCTATATCCCTATTGAGTATGTATGTTATTTCCTATTTGAGCCAATTCTGAGAGTCATGTTCACTCACTAATCCTCTCCTATCCTTTTCCTCCTCCATTGTAAAAGCTTTTTCTTGTTTCTTTTTTATTGCAGATAATTTGCACAATTCCACTTCTTCCTTTCCCTTTCTCCCAATACATTCCCCTCTTATTCCTTAATAGAGTGGGGAGAGGAGAATTAAGGTAATTGATGGTAAAAAAAAAAGATGGAAAATGGCTGGACTTATGAATATTTGGGACTCAAACCCCAACTATGTGATTTTGGACAAGACATGTCAGCTCTCGGTGTCTTAGTTTCACCTGAAAAATGAGGAATTTGGACAAAATGTCTTCTGAACTCCCATCTTTATGATCTCATGATTACCTTCAAAAGCTGTGGTGACTCTTTTTCTAAATATTGTCAGTGTTGGCAAATATTTATCATCTGAAAATAGATTTGATTTTTGAAAAGAGTCAAGTCAATTCAAGCAAGCTTGGGGATAATCACTTTAAGGTACAAAATGAGGCAGCTATAAATTCATGGGGTTGATTGTCTTATGTGACTTATAAATTAGCTCTTAATGCATATCTAAAAGAGGAGTTCAGTAATGTTCTGAGTGAGGGCAGGATTTTTGGAAGACATATCATTGTGGATAAGGTAAGGGTATTTATTTTTAATGGCTCTTGCTCTCAAGTAGCTCAGAGTATGTTACGGAAATAAGATGAACAGATAAAAATATGCTTAATAATCTAAAAAGAAGAGATAGTGCCTCAAGAGTTTAAAATAGAAGAGTTCATGGTAGGCTTGAGTGGTCAGGGTTTGCTTCATCTTGTATTTTTTATTCCCTGCAGAGTGCAAGCCTTTGAGAGGAGAAACTGTTTTTTTTTTTTGTTTTTTGTTTTTTTTTTTTTTTTGGCTAGTATTTGTATTTCTAGCATATGTATTTCTAGCTAGTGCCTAGCATATAGCTAGTTCTCTCTCTCTCTGTGTGTGTCTCTTTCTCTGTGTGTTTTGGCTTCTCTCTCTGTCTCTCTCTGTTTCTCTCTCCCCTTCTCCCCGCTCCTTGCTGGCTCACTCACTCACTCTCACTCTACACCTTTGTATCTATCTATTTATTTTCTCAATCATTTGGATTAACAAAGGAGCATAATAATAATGTGGATGATGAAGATTCATAGTTTATCCTTAGACCCAATCCTTTTGTTCTCTTTTCTACAAAATCTTTTAGCAGAGCAAGTATTTCCTCTTTACATTTTTCTGTTCTTTTATGTTTTTGTTTCTTGATGGAAGAGCTGATCCAACATTTATATGTGTTAGTTAGGCACAAAAGAGAAATAGATGAGAGCAAGAAGCTTATGTAATCCATGACCCAGATTTAATAAAAACCAGGTCGTGAAAATCCACAAACTACAAGTTCTCTGGATAAAGAATCTTGTTTTTAATAGAATGGTTATTGAACTAGTAGTCAGAAAGATTGGGTTCTATTCTTGGCTTTGCTGCTAAACTTCTGTATGACATTGTACAAGTCAATTGATCTTTCTATTCTCAACTTCCTAATTTCAAATGAAAGGAAAGAATTAGAAAATATTCTGAGATCCTTTTCAAATCTAACATTAAATACAGAGTTAACAGTTCTGTGGGGAAGTGAGGTCCCAAGAAACATTACATGAGTCAGTCACCTGTTGGTACTATGGTAATTTGGACAGCAGGGTGGTACAGTGAAAAGACTTTTGTATTTGAAACAAGAGATTGTTCAATCAATGTCCAACTCTTCATGACCCCATTTGAAATTTATTTAGTAAAGATACTGGAGTAGTTTGCCATTTATTTCTCCATGTCATCTTAAAGATGAAGATGAAACTGAGGAAAACATGGATAAGTGACTTCTCCAGGGTTACACAGTTAGTAAGTGTCCAAGACCAGATTTAACTCAGGAAGATTAGTCTTCTGGACACCAGGCCTGGAACTTTATTTACTGTCACCTAGCTGTTGCATTAAAACAAGAGAATCTGGGTTCAAATCCCAGCTCTACCATTTGCTATATGTGTGATTTTGAGTGAATGACTTAATCTCTCTGGGCTTTAGGGCTTTGGGGCCTGTAAAATGAGCAGTAATATTAAATAGAAACAAAGGCCAATAATCTGTAATGTAAAGTTCCCTACAAGTGCATATTGACTTAGAAAACTATATATTAATATTATCTATATTTTATTGTATTTTTATTTATTTTGTTAATATTTCTCATTACATTTTGATCAGGATTGGGTCTCACTCAGAAGTTTTATGGGACACAATATAGTCAGTGGACTCTGTTTGACACCTCTGAATATGATGACCACAGAGACCCAAAATCTACATTTCCCCCATTTATAAGAACTTTGTAGAAAGCTGCCAATAATGCCACCCACACAATTTGCCTACTTGGTTTGTTACTTGTGCTATGTAGCCCTGATATCATCTGCATTCCCATTTGCAGCAGGAATTGGTAAAGTAATCTTTCCAATTACTTAATTTGCCCAATCCCTTAGCTCTCATCTCTCCCCATGATCCTGGTTGTAGCTTCTAGCTGCTTTTTATCTCTCTGGGATGGGAAATGAAGTTAAAAGACACAGTGAAAAAGAAAGGATCCAAGTTAAGGGAAAATTGCTATGCTTTCCTGATGAAAGAAATAGAAAAGCAACTGCTTTCAGGTCACTAGGACTTTATTTACCTCATGCTCTGGTGGAACCAGTTCAACTCTGGACAGCTCCCTCAGTATGTAGCTTCTTCCCTTGAAAACTTTTATATATGTTTTGGTTTGTTAGGATCATAGACTTAGTCAAAAGATTGTGAGGCTGATCAATTCCTTCATTTTACTAGTAAAGATCCTGGACTTGTCCAAATTCACAAAACTGTAAAGGAAAAGCCATCATTTGAATTACGTTCTCTGACTAAATCTGATGTTCTTTCCCTTACACCATGTCCCTCATTTAAATTTCTCTCTATCAAGGGTAATAGCATCCTTCCTATTACCAGAGTTCATGTTCTTGGAATTATCTTTTCCCTCACTTCCTACATCCAATCATATGCCAAATCTTATTGAATCTATCTCCCTTCCCATTATCACTCATATCTAGTTCATCCTTTCCATTTACATTGTCTCTATCTTGGTTCTGACCCTTATCACCTCTGGCTTAGTTTATTGTAACAGCTTCATAATTGGTCTCCTAGCTTCTAGACTTTTCACTCTCCAATCTATTTTTCACACAACTGCCAAAATAATATTCTTAGTACATCAGTCTGACCTTGTTAATACTCTATCTCCCAATTGTTCATTGTTTCCTTATTTTAGCATGAAATGCATATTCTTTAGTCCACTATTTGAAGTCTCCCTGTTTATACCACCATCTGGATGGCACCTATCCTAAAAGTTTTGTTTTTCTATTAGCCCCCTTCATATAATCTCCATTCTGGTCTATTAGCCATTTCCTGGATACAACATTCCATTTCTGATCTCCTTACCTTAAAGGCACAGCCTGTCTCCCTTGTTTGGAAGGCTGCTCTTCATTCCCATCTCTCAGAATCTTTACCTTCCTTCAACAATCAGAAGCCACATCTGTGTGAAGCTGTTTCTGTACTTCTCTTCCTCAGCCCTCCAAGTTTCTAAGATCAAAGATTTGGAAGTGAAAGAGACCTTAGAAGTTAGCTAATTCTAGCTCTCTCATTTTATAGATGAAGAAACTGAAGTTATGCAGGTAGCAGGTGAGTTCTAGATGCCTTTGACTAAAATGATCATAAAATTATTTTCTGTTGATACGTATTATGCTAGAAGCAGAAAAGTACAGTGGAAAGACCACTGCATTTGGGATCAGAGGGTATGGGCCCAGATTCTGCTCCTGCTGCTCATTGCCTATGATTTGAGCATCTCTCTTTCCTTTTGGGGGTCTTCATAAGCAGATGTAGAAGGGCTGGCCTTTAAGGTCCTATCATCACTATTCCCCCACCCCCATGAAGTACTTACTATTGTGCTATGCATTGTGCTATGTTGAGGATATAAATACAAAAGCAAAAAACCAGCTCTATCTTCAAGGAACTTACATTCTAATGGGAGAAAGAACACATATGGATAATTGTGGCCAGGGAGAAGTCCTCTGAAAAGTTAATTAAAAGGTGAGAAAAGGGAATAAACTGACATACTCCATCCAGGTACAATAGTAGTATTGATTTGATTATAGTTGGAGATGGGGAGGGAGAAAAAGGAGAAGATAAAGACTCCATAGTAATTTAGCACTTCTTATGTTAGAATGTAAGCTCCCTGAGGTCCAAAATTATTTTTGGTTTTGTCTTTGTATTCCAGGCATCTAACATAATGACTTACCTAGTAGGGGCTTAATAAAGGGTTGATGAATGAATGAATAAATTTGACATCTCTCAATGCATACTTTCAGCTTTTTTTTTTCTTTTTCTTTGAAAGTAATTTCTCAGGTTCATGCCTTGTTGCAAGGAATAAAAATCAGACAGTCCAGAAAAATCTGTCCAGTCTCAATCTAGAATATAAAAAGGAACAGATAAAATATTAAAATTTTAATAGCCATTATTCAATTATTTATAGTTGTAAAATTATAAGCCATTTTCTTATGGAATTTATTAGGATGTGCCAAGAAAATGCTATATTCAGGGAAAATCTGCAGGCACCAACAAATACTCATTCAATTTGTCTACCTTAAGTTATCTTGTTTTCAGTAGTAAAACCAGGACAGCAGGGCTAGCTAGATATGGGTATACAAACTCAGCCCATCTACCTGAAAGTTAAAATCCCACCAATGGACTGGCCATCTTGCCAACATAATATCAAACATCTTGATGTTTCTAAATATATAAGTATTTAGAAATACATTGTACTTAGAGTGAAAGAAGTGGTGGAAAACACCTTGACTTTGGCGTGACTTTGGAATATCCATTTTCAAATACTGCCTCTGTCACTTATGATCTATGTCATCTTGGACAGGTCACTATCATTCTCTGTAGCTCTGTGGGCTCCTCATGTAAACTGAGGGACTTTGACTAGATGGTCTCTTAGCCCCCTCCTTGCTCTGAAGCTATGATCCTATGATCCCTGTGATCCACAGCTAGTTTCACCACTGTATTTCACCACTTGGCAAGTGACAGCAAAGAGCTGCTGTGGAGAGTTTCTAAATTGACAAGGGCAGGTTCCCTCCTTGAGGAGAAATTAAGTTATTTAGCTGTGGCTGATTAGATATCTGGAGGTGTTGAAATATTCTTTCTGAAGATCTATTGAAAATGATTGTATTCTTTAAAGTAAATGTGATAGTGAGACAAATGCATGTGGTCTTTCCACTTCCCTCCACTCCACATAGAGAAGTTAAGTTTTCCGGTAGCACTTTTAATAGATGCTGTGAGAAGAGCAGTCATCTGGGAATCAGGACACCGAGGTTCTAGGTTCAGCTTGGTCTAATGTATCACCAATTAGTTATACATCCTTGGAAAATTAGCTTTCCACTTTGAGACCTCAACTTCCCCCTGTAAAATGAAGAGGCTAGATTATCAGAAGTCAGCCCTCTATAAACAATAAGCTAAATCTGGTCTGTTGGTTGTTCTTGTACAACCTTTTATCTAAGAATGATTTTTATTTTTTTAGATAAAATCATTTAAAATATTTAAACTCTTTAAAAGGTGAAGCCATTGTCAGCTCTTGAGACATATAAAAAAGAGTGGGTCAGATTTGAACTATGGGCTATAGTTTCTTAATGTCTAGATTAAATGATTCCTAAGCTTCTATTTTGAACATTATTTATTTCTAGGGATTTGCTTATTATGATACAAATTGCCAGTCAGTTATTAAAACCTTTTTTTTTGTTTTTGGAAGGAGAACTGGTTTTTTTTGTCCTATATGGAGAACATTTTGTCCAAGGGCATTTTAAACATTTATGCACTTACTCTTACGTTAACAAATGCTGGTTTTTCCTACCAAGATCAAGTAGATATCTCAAAAAAAGTGGAATTGTACCCTCCACACCAATTTGCCCCTGACTTTATACACTTCAAAAGTTATAGCCTCTCAGAGTTGGAAGGATTCTCAGCAATAATCTAGAGGTTACCATAGTCTTGGCTGAGAATAGAGCCCTTTTGTGTTATTCTAAATAGCAGTGATCACCCAGTTTCTGCCTGAAGACCTCAATTGTTGAGAACCTCACTACCTACTGAGGCAGCTCATCTCACTTAAGAATTCCTTGGATATGTTTCCCTGCCTCATCTAGCTTTCAACTCATTGTTTTAATCTCTATATTCTAAAGTCAAGAAAAAACAGACTTATTTTATTGTCTGTGACATCCTCCAAATCTTTTTTCCCTAGGATAAACATCCCAGTTTGATCAAGTGATTTCCCAAATTTCATAATTTCGAATTCCTTTATAATCTTGGTTGCCTCTTCTGTGTTTTGCTTAGATTTCTATCTGTTTTGAGCTTTTAGGGAAGCATGCATAAGATACATTAAGCTATCCATTCAAATTTACCATCCTCTCCCTCTTAACAGATGGCATGTAGCAATGACATAACGTGTTTTTCTCTTTGTGAAGCTAACTGGTCTGTACAGAGATTGACCCTTTGACCTTGTTCTTAATACCATTGGTTGTACTATTAAAAATAAGTATGAACAGAATATTCATAATTAAAATTATGAAGCATTGAAATAATTTTGTTGAAGAGTCTAGGATGTGTGGTATTGCTTACTATTAGAAGAGAATAGTTATGATAATTTTATTTTTTTTTCTAAAAATGTTCTTAATTTATAAAACCAGCAGGTAAAATTAGGGCTAACTCTAAATAAACATAAAATTAACCATGAGAAAAGTTCTGAGGAGAATCTCATGGCTTCCAAATTTCTTTTCCTTTTTTTTTCTTTGAAAAAATTATCCTAGAATTGCCAGAGCATTACATAAAAGAAATCAAGACAGAGTTCAAACTTTCAAACTTCATTCTACTGACAAGAATTTCTTTTGAAGTTTTCTATCACCAAGATTTTTCTTTTCACGAAAGGCTTGATATGCCAAGTTTATGACCAAAGGATATTTTATTTTCAATGTAAAAAAATCAGGAAACTAAGTTTCAGAGAAAATGCATTTGCTGACCCTTGGCCATAGATGAGGCCACTGCTGTTTGTTTTGGTAAAGAGCCATAGCTTTTACTGAAGGTGCCCTAATTTTCAGAACATTAGTCAGATTTATTTTCCTTGGATTTATGAAGTGATGATTTTTAAACAAGAAAGTTGTGTTCTTTGTAGACTTGGAGGAGTACGGGTGGAAAAAATATTTTTAAACTACTGTAGTTCCTATTCTTTTCAAAATTATATTAGTTTTTTCTTTACAACTATTAACATTGTGAGATTTGATCAGCTCTGGGGAATAAGGTTTGGGGAATTCATGTAGTTTCTTGATTATGCAAATACAAAATAGGCAGAGCATGAGAGGGCTGGAATCCTACTTTGAGGTTTCAACCTCTTAATGAACAACATTGAAAAACTGTGCCCAAATCCAGACAGCAGATACTATATCAGAAATCTCTGTCCATTTATTCTAACCTTTACCCAGACTGAGCAGACCAAATTTCACTATCACAAGCCTGAGAATTAGGCCTCTGTGAGTTGATATTTATAAACATTAAGAACCTTTTGAAGCTGGCCAAAAGTCAACTTCAAGATGATCTTTTACATATCTTGCCTTGTTTGGATTAACAGCTTGACTTGTATATTACTAAATTTTAGAGAGACAAGCTAGATACTGGGCCTGAGATTGTGGTCTAGTTTTTCCTCAGTGGCAAGTCTTTTTCTCTCTTGATGTTTCCCATTTTATATTACCTTCCTTTCCCTATCCCTACTGGCCTTTCACACTTTTTCTCTCCTTCAGCTCACCTTACCTAACTAGGTTATTACGTTTTATCACTGTAATAGTATCAGGACCCAAGACATATTATAACTCCTCTCCCAGTCCCCTTCTGTTTTATAGGCAAACTGTAGATTCATAGAAATTGTCTATAAACAACAGATATAATCAGTGCTTAGTCTTGGTGTGTTGAGCATTCATCCCCTGCTATGGCTAACTAAACTAAATTTGTTGACTATGAGGGGGATTAGAAATGTTCCATTTTGCTCTAATTTTGGATGTAAACTACAAGGGTACCAGTCTGAGTAAGGCTCAGTCTGTTACAAGGAGCAAAATGAATATGACCTTTTGAGTACAGAAGAGAGAGAGAAGGCTTTTTTCAGATCAAGATAAGAAAAAGCTTAATTAAAATCAGGGCTTTTCTGTAACAGAATAAGATATGCTCTGACCAAGTGGGCTTTCCGTCACTAGGAGTGCCCAAGAGGAGACTGGATAGGATTGTGAAGAGGATTCCAATATCAGATAGGAGACTGAATTCAATGATCTTTAAAGATTTCTTCAAGATGCAGAGGTGAGAAAGTCATAAGAATCAGCCTTTGCTGATATATGAAGATGAAAGATGGAATATCTTGTGTAAGGGATAAGAATATTGTTTGATTGGACCAAGCAAGTGTGAAATGAAAAATAAAGAAGGCTGGAAAGGGAGGGTAGAGCCAGGTTCCAAAGGTGTTCCACTGTCAGACAGAGGAGTTTGGATTTGGTTCTAGAGATAATAAAGAGCTATTGAAGTTTTTTGAGTTGGAGAGTGACTTAAGGCAGAGACAACTAATAGTTCAGTAGATAGAGTACTTGGCTTGAAGTCAGAAAATCTGAGTTCAAATCTGTTCTCAGATACTTACCTAGCTGTGTGATTCTAGGCAAGTCAATTGATTCTTTTTGCCTTAGTTTTCTTAACTATGAATTTGGAATAATGACAGTATCTAATTCCCAGGATTGTCATAAGGATCAAATGAGATAATCTTAGCACAATGCCTGACATATTGGGGCTATTATATAGATGCTTATTCCCTTCCCTTTAAATTGTAGATCAACAATTTGAAATGGCTTTTGAAGGCTCTCTAGTTCAAGCCCCCTTTTTAGGGAGAAATTGATATGCCAAGAAATTAAGTGCCATGTACAAAAAGTGGTAGAGATGAGATTCCAACTGAGATCCTGGATTCCAGGTTCTGCAGTTTTATGCACTATGATGATGAAGTTGGAAAAGGCAGAGTCTAGAGGCAGAGGGTTCTCTTAGAAAGCTTTTGAAACTGTCCAGGCAAAAGGTGAAGAGAAAGAAGGGAAAGATATTGTGGAGGTAAAATTCACCAGACAGGGCAATTAAGCAGCTCTCTGGGGTGAGGAAATAAATGAAATAGGTGACCAAAGGATGGTCTGGCAGAGAAACAAGACTATAAACAACCTTTGGTCTCTTATTAATACCTTTTTGGCTATACAACTTTGTGTAGTGAAGACAGTTGGACTGAATGTATTGTTTTCCATTTTGTCCTACTCTTTATGAACCCATTTATGGTTTTCTTTGAAAAGCTACTGGAAGGGTTTACTATTTTATTCCACAGATTTTTTTTTTACAGATGAGGAAATGAAGGCACAAAGGTTTAAGTGACTTGCCTCAGTCACTTATTTGCTGAGAACATATTTGAATTCAAGATGAGCCTTTCTGATTCCAGGCTTGGCACACTATCCACTTTGTCACATAGCTGCTCTCTACAACAAGCTATGCTTAGGATAATTGGGAAATATTCAAAGGAAGGTACTGGAATTAAGAGGGGTTATGAAAGACTTCCTATAGAAGATGGATTTTAGTTGGGACTTAAAGGAAATCAGAGAGTTAGTGGTCAGAAAAGAAAAATCAGAATGTTCCAGATCTGAGGGACAGTCGGAGAGAATATGTGGGAGCAATAGATAGAATGCCTGGTTGTTGAAACAGTCAGGAGCTCAGTGTCACTGGATTGAAGAGTACAAATTGGGGAATAAAGTGTGAAAAGACTGGAAAGACATCCGTGTGACTTTTGTGACTTCAAGAGAACCCTTCTGTTCCTTTTTGATGAAGGGAGACTTGGGCTGATTATAACGATGATCAAAAAATTATCTTTGTATTATTATTTTTAAAAATGGCTGTACTAGGTCTATATATTCAGAAACTTTCTACCTAAACATATTCTAGGTCTATGCTAATTTGGTCAAGGAATATTTGAGGGCTTTTAATGTAAGAGAAGGCTGTGTTATAAAGACTTTGGATGCTAGTATTTGCTCCTGGAGGCAATAGGGATTCACTGGGATGTATTGAGCAAGGAGTGACATGATTATGCCTGAAGTTTAGAAAACAATCACTCAATCTCTCTAGTCCTCTTCCTTTATCTGTAAATATAAGGGATTGGATTCAGTGTACTCCAGCTCCAAATCTAGGATCCTATGCACTTTTAGACATCTTCATAGCTTCATTTTCTTTTTAGTTCTTAACATGCACGAATTCTCTACTTTTCCCTTCTACTTGGTTTCCCTGCCTCAAATCCCTTTAATGTCTGTGGGGAAGATAGCTTAGAAAGAGGAGAGGCTTGAGACAGGAAGATCATATGGAAGGCTAAGCCATTACAGTCCAGGCAAGGAGTAAGGAGACCCTAAGTTGAAGTTGTGACTATAGGTGTGCAGAGAAAGGAATGGACATGAAAGATATTGTAGATGTAGAATCAACAAACTTGGCGACTGGTTGACTCTATGGGGTGAGAAAGAGTGAAAAGAGAAGCTGGTGGGGATGCTAAAGAATATTCTCCTTTGTTATGAATTGTAATTGAAGAGCAAACAATATCAATTAGTCATTCAAGTGTTAAATTCCTGTTATGTGCCAGGCACTGTGCTTTGTACTAAGATTAAATTTTTTTTTAAAAAAAAGAGAACAATCCCAAGGAACATGCATTCCAATGGAAGAGACCATAATTTTATATATTTGTATATGTATATGTTTGCAAAAATATACACATATATGTATATATAGCATAAATATAAAGGAAATAAATACAAATATATGAAAAGTAGTTAAATACAAGATATTTTGATTAGAATACTGTATTTAGGGGGATCAGGAAAGGCTTCTTGCAGATATCAGTGATTAAGCTTTCTTAAATGTAAGTATTCATCCTGTGAGACAGGTATAGAGGGAGTATAGTACAGGCATGGAGATATGGGGTGAGTGAGGAGCAATGATTCATTTCCAAAATTGACCTATTACAGTTTTAGTGTTTTATTAAGAGATTCCAGCTCAGATTTGTATTCCATCCGACAAATATCCGTAGGTGAATATGCTAAGCTTGTCCCAAAGTGATTAAAGTGAAAATTTTCATAGCTAGCAACCTGTGGCCTTGTACAAGAACACATTCTGCCTTCTTTTAGGCAGGATAAAAACAAATGTTCATCTAGAACAAAAGGTCATAGGGTGAAATTTGACATCAGGTTTTAGGTATTTTCCCCAACATTAATAATGAGAAAAGGATTGAGGAACAGAAGATTTGTTTGGAAAGATATACATATATACATAAATACATTCAAATTACAAATAAAAAATTTAAGCATTCAATTTTTAAAAAAAAATAATTGAGTTCTAAATTCTCTTCCTTCCTATCCCTCTTTCTCAATGAGAAGGCAAGAACTATTATATTTTGTGAAGTCATGCAAAACATCTTTCCACACTAGCCATGGTGCAAAATAAAACACACATACACACACACACACACACACACACACACACACTCCCCACAAAAAAAAATTGAGTAAATAACCATGTTTCAATCTGAGCTCAGAGATCACAGTTCTCTCTGAAGGTGGATAGCATTTTTCATCATGGGTCCTTTGGAATTGTCCTGGATCATTATTTTAATCAGAGTAGCTAAATTTTTCACAGTTAATCTTTACAATATTACTGCTACTGTATTAAATGTTCTCCTGATAAGTAGAGGAAGATTATAAAATTTTTTAATAAATATTACTTAATTGAAATTTCTCTCTCATTGAAAAAGTTGGAAATTGTGGCAAACTACACAGAAGGAAAATTCAGGATTTTTTTAATCTTTAAAATGGTAATAGATTTTAAAGTATGCATTCCTTTTCTCTAAGAAGCTGAACAAGAACATAGCAGATGGGCTTTGATATAAGCACCGGGCATATGCCCTCATTGACATTGATGTGGCATTCTTTTGTGACTTTAAGATAGCCCTTCTATTCCTTTTTGATGAAGGAAGACTTGGGCTATGATGATGACCAAAAATTATCTTTGCATTATTTAAAAAAATGACTGTACCAGGTCTATATTCAGAAACCTGCCTACCTAAACATATTCTAGGCCTATGCTAATTTGGCCAAAGAATATTTGAGGGCTTGAAATGTTTTTTGAATCTATGAATGCTGTTCCAAGGGATCTGTCTTTCTGGCTGGTTCAGACTCGTCTTAAATTGTTCTCCACAACTGGGTTGGATATGCCTCTTTTACAAATGGCTACAGTCCCCATTTGGACTCTATCATGTACACAGATATTCTCTTAAGTAAGGCAACATGGTTAATATCTTCCCTCTCCTCTTTTTATTTGTTCATCAATTTTGCATAACATTTTGTTTGTACTTACCTAATGCATTCATCATTTATTATTTCCTATTAAGGCTTTTATATATGCTCTATATGATCCCCTTCCTCCCAGAAAAATACAAGTTTGCTAAAAGCAGAAAGTGTTTCATTCCTTTCTTTGTTTCCCCATTGCCTTGTGCATAGTAGGCCTATAATGAATGTTTATTGAATGAATTGAATCAGATACCATGTCTTATTTAGCACCTAGTTCAGTGTTCTGTTCACAGTAGGTATTCTGGAAATGTTTCCTGAGTTGAACTGAACTGATAAGAAATGACTGAATGTTCAACAATGAAACTTTTAGTCAGTGGTATTAGTGATGTAGGAACTCTTTCCTTCTGTTTGACAATAGATACCTAACAAATACATCTGCTTACAGTAGTTGAAAACTTGCCTCCTTAAACAAGTCTGGAGATAGGAAACTGAAAGGAATGATGAGGGAAATATCATTTCATTGAAGTATCAATGAGGAATTTTATTCTTCCAAGAAAATTTCCCCTCTCCTAAATTACTGGCTTATAGGATCATAGATTTAGATCTGGATTGTACTTTAAAAGTTATTTAAATCAAATCCATCATTTTACAGACAACAAAATTAAGATCTAGAGAGGTTAAGTGAGGTTTTGGTGACTCAGCATTGCTGTGTTCCCTTTGAGATACAGAGCTGCAGTTAGTTCCTTTTCACCGAGACCCATTACTGGAACTCTTAGGACAATCAATAATCAAAGAATGATGGACAGTACCAGGAAGAGCTTAATGTTGTTCCTGACCTCTAGCCTTACTTTTGAAGCTATATTTTTATAAAATAAGAAATGATCATCCCACCTATTAGTGTTTAATATTTGGAGAGAAGTTATTTTATAGTCTCCATGTTCTTTGCATTTAGAAAAGCCTTTTCTTGGTTCATGCCAATAAAATTTCCATTTGCTCCCTTCTCCAACTAGACTGATTTAAAAACCCTATAAATTATGTACTGAAATGCAAGTTCAGCTTACAGTAATGATCAAATTAGTTTAATAAGATATGAATACTCTTATTGGGTAATAAAACATTTTTAAAAAATTTTCTCTGTTAAAAAATGTTAATTCTAACTTCCATATGCCCTTGATCCAATATATTTTCAAAGAAGAAACCTCAGAGGAGCTTAAGAAAATAAATTTATCCCAAATAGTTTAGAAAGAGAAAAACATTGATATGTGTTTTGTATTTATTACATGATGATGACATTTGGGCATAAAACTCCCCCTTTCTATTGAAGGTTACTTCCATATCAACCTATAAATTTGAAGGTTATTAATAAATTCTGCTCATCCATTCACTCAAAATCTATTATAAGAAACCATGTGCAAAACACTGTGCTTGAAACTGAAGGAGTTAGAAAGATAATTTTAAAAGAATTCTTGACTTGAAGGATCTTATATTCCAGTGGAGGATAATAGAATCTATACGACTTCCAGTACTTTGAGGGATCTGATATCATTAATATAGTCTTCAACTGTGAAAGACTTAGTAACTTTAATCAATATAATGATTATCACAATTCCAAAGAATCTCCAGAGAGAAAACTGATGGTCTCGGAGTACAGATTGAAGCATATTTTTCCTTTATTTTTCTTGTCTCCTCTTTGCCCAGAATATGACTAATGTGGAAATATGTTTTGCATGACTTCATAGGCATAGTGGGTATTTTATTTCTTGCTTTCTCAATGGTTTGGAAAGGTGTGAAAGTTGGGAGAGAATTTGAAACTGAAAATAAAAATTTTAAATCAAAATAATTTTTTTCTTTAAAATGTGGGGATTCTTTCCAACCTTCTAGCTAACAGATTGCCACCCATCTATGTCTACAATTTTTTGATTAGAAACACAGAAAAATAGAGGGACAAAAACAGTGAGACAGAGATGAACACCCAGAAACAGAGAGACAGAGAAAGAGACAGGCAGAGAATATTTAATAAACACTTAATATGTGTAAGGCTCATGTAGCATAGCATCTATCCATTGGTTTTCTTTCACTCTCATTCCATGACTAACCTATTTATTTAATCTAATAATATTCTTATTTGATTGCATCCTTATAATGCTTCTACATAATTCTTTATTTGTGCTGTAGCCTGCATATGCCCACTATGTACTTCTCTAGTACCATTTCACTAATTCTATACTCAATAGACTCTAGTGGTTCCCTATTAACTCCAGGATCAAATAGAAATCAGTGCATAAAATAAAGCATCATGAGCTCAGATGAAGAGATTATATCCATATTGAAGAATTAGAGAAAACTTCATAAAATTATATTCAGGCCTTTTAAATTGACTGTAGGATATCAAGTGATAGAGATGAACATTGGAAGAGGGCATCTCAGGTGGAGGAAAAATGAAAGGTTAACTTTTTTGGGGGGAAATGTGTTACAAGGAAATACAACATTATTAGAAAGGAATAGACTATTATAGACTAAAGTAGTCATAACATCCTCCTGTTCTCACCTTCAAGAGTTGCATGTACATTCTAACAATATATATTCAACATGAAGTATACATATGTGGGAGGACAGAATAGTTAGAAAGTTCATTAATTATGGTTCTATTTTATACTTCTGTTATATTAATAATTTATAGCACATTATATTTTATTATGTACTTTATAAGGTGAGTTTCCTAAAGTTTAAGTTTGACCATGTCACACCCATATTTCCACCCTTATTCAATAAACCCCAATGGCTTATCTTTACCTTTAGGAACAAATACATAGTTTTTGTTTTTGTTTTTGTTTTTTTTGTTTTTTTCGTTTTTTTTTTTTTTTTTTTGACATTTAAGGGCTCTTCACAGCTAGTACCTTCATATCTTTCCAATATTTTTATACTTTTCTCTCTTCACATTCTCTGACTCAGTCATACTGGCCAATTTGCCATTCCTTTTCACATGATGCTTCATCACTCATCTCCATACCTTTGCACTAGTCTTAGAATCCCTTCCTTTCCTTAAGACTCAGCTCAAACATCATCTTCTGAAGAAGGCTTTTCATATTCCCTAAATAAGATTATCTTCCATTCATTTTATATATAACTTGTTTGTGTCCACTTAGGTACACAATTTTTCTCTATTAGGATATAGACTCCTTTCTAGTGCTAGCATTGTGCATAGAACATAGTAAAAGCTTATTAAATTCTTGTTAATTTATTACCTCATTTGATTTTCTTAAATAAGACAATTAGAGATACTCTGAGATGTTGATTGTCCATGGTCACATACTAGTAAGTGTAAAAGTCAAGATTGCATTTAGGCACATCTTTCCTAAATCTAAGATTCAACTATACCACTACTGGCAATTTTCAGAGTTAATATGGCAAAGTGAAAAGAGGCTAGACTTGAAGATGGGAAAACTTGCATTGAGATCATTTCTGACATCTACTTGCTGTCACCATGGGCATTCCAGTTAATCTCTCTGTCTCAATATCTTCACATGTAAAATGAAGATGATAAGCTTCTGATGAGTAGGAATTTTATATTTTAATACATTTATATCCCAGAGTCTAGCATAATGCCTGGTACAGGCACTTAATAAATGTTTATTAATTAATTGATAAATAATATCCAATTCACAGAATTATTGTAAGGACCAAATGAAATAAGGTGTACATATAAATGTAAGCTATTTTTAAAAATTCTGAGTCAGAGATTCACAACATCTATGTTGTGAATAAATTTAAAATGCATGTGAATTGAATTTTATAGATCTTTAACTTCTCAGTAGGGATTCCAACTAAAACAACACTTTTATTCCGATACTCCTAATCAAAACATAGGGTGGTAAATTAATAAATGATTAGCTTTAACAAGAGTTGAGTCATAATTTATGAAATATCCTGCTTGTTCTTTTCTCTTTTCTTTATTTTGATAATAGCTTTTTATTTTGAAAATAAATGCCGATAGCTTTCATCATTCAGCCTTGTAAAATTTTCTCCCTTCCTTTTCCGTACTCTCCTCCCCTAGACAACAAGTAATCCAATATAGGTTAAACATGTGCAATTCTTCTAAACATATTTTCATATTTATTATGCTGCACAAAAAAAACAGATCAAATGGAGGAAAAATGAGAAAGAAAAAAAGCAAACCAACAACAAAACAGGTGAAAATACTATGTTATAATTCACATTCAGTCCCCATAGTCCTCTCTCTGGGTGCAGATGGATCTCTCCATCACAAGTCTGTTGAAATTGTCTTGAATCATCTTATTGTTGAAAAGAGCCAAGTCCATCACAGATGATCATTGCATAATCTTGTTTCTGTGTACAATGTTTTCTTGGTTCTACTCACTTCACTTCTGCTTGTTCTTTTTTGCTCCAAAGATCGACAACTATGGATTTTAGCCATTTTTTGTTTGTTTTTGGTTTTTTTGAAAAGCAGTTGGAGTTAAGTAATTTGCTCAGCATCACATAGATAGCAAGTATCAAGTGTCTCCAGGGCTGATACTCTATCAATATATTTCCTATCTGCCTCTTTCAGTCATAATTTACATACACATGACAAACACATGTTTTTTCTATTATCTATCCAACAAGAATCAGCAAATGAAGCCAATTTAGAATCTGTAAATTCCACTTTTACATACCGAATCCTTGTAATGAGGGAAACAATGGCATATTTAAAAAACAAAACCAAAAACAGAACAAAACAAAACAAAAAACATTTTCCCAAGTCCTTTGGATTTGATTTTCATTGAATGAATTTCATGAAGTTGCTTTTAGTTCTGACTGACTAGTCACCCCATCAATCAGAAATTTGCCATGCCTCCTCAGTCTTCAGTGTAGTGCTATGCATTGTGGAACAAGAATAAATTTTAAAAAATGTTCGATATGGTCCCTGCCCTCAAGAAGTGTACAGCCTCTCATTAGGGAAAAAAGATATTCATGCAGCATCTTTTAAAACATATGTTGTTCATCAGTCAGTGCCATGACCTTCTGTGGAGGGTAGAGTGAAAAGTAATTAGAAGAAAACAGACAGTAGGGTGGATGGCTTGAAGCCTGATAATGGCTTGTTTGTTAATTGCCAATCCCTAATTTTCTGGGCAATTAGTCACCTACTTTCCTTTTAGATTCTTCTGTTCAAATCTGGACAAATGGCCTCCATCCTTCCTTGCAGCAGGTGGGCTGAGATATACTGAATATTTGGATGGCATCTTTCTCCCTACAAATTGGGTTTTCCTGGCGGTGCTCACTCTCATCTCCAGCATGTATAAGAACCATATGGTTGGCTATCTTGGACAGTGACACATTTTTCACCTTGCCATTTTCTTATTGACTTTGCTCTTTGTTTGAGAGCTTAGGTGCAGGATATAGTGAGAAAAAAAAAAAATTTTTTTTAACCAGGACACTAGATCAGCCTCTTTGGGTAATTGGCTTCCTAGAATGAAGGCAATGTTAGTCACTAAGATTAGGATTTGGAAAAGTCTTTTCTCCAAAAAAGTTGAATTTTTATCTATCATTCATTATCTGATCCTACACCCTGCCCTAAACTAAGCCTTTACATTAGGCAAGAAGCTACAAAACAAGTAAAGTGATAAAGTTATAAAGTGTCCCACTAGAGATAGCACAAATCCTTCTTTATGATTCATTATCTGCTTATCAAAGTTTTTCACAATCTCTGCTTTCTCACTCATTTCCTCATCTGCTCTGCAGGAAAAGTTGTTGAACCCTTCCAGCTTAATTTAAAGAAAATGATCATTTTAAAAAGAGGCAGTAAAATTCTCCAATTCATTTGGAAATCTGATTAATTTGAATGTATTGCTAGAGGCAGACATGGGGTTTCTATAGTGATTCAAACACTTGTATTTTATTTATCAAGAAGTATTTTGTTGATTTGGTTTTTTGGCAAATTGCCTGCTTTCTCCCACCTTAGAGGCTATGTACTATTTCTCCCCCTTACTCCATCCCAAAGCAGCCAGGAGCAAAAAGAAAGGAGTTTTTGTTGTTGTTGTTGTTTTTTGTCTCTTCCCCTTCCCCCCTTTCCAGCCTAATCTTTTGCTTCCAGGGCATTCTCAGTATTATGTGATGTCAAAGTATTCTTTCCTTGGACACAAATGACACTTTTTGAACTTCCCAGCAGGGTCTAACCCCAATAGCCCTGTTCATGGAAATGTGTATTCTCCTTGTGTGTGGGAGCCTAGAAAAACCAAAAAGAATTGAGTTCTGGGAAAGTTTTAGAGTAAACACCAATGGCAGAATAATTGCAACTTGCTACTGTGTAATTGTCAAAATGAGAGTAGCTGCTGCCTTACTATTGAAAGTAGTGTTGTTTGATCTTGTATCTTTTGTTATGGCCCTGTGTCCCTGGGAACTTCCAAACTCTAATTTTAAACTATTAGCATAAGTATACTTCCTTCCTGCTGGGTCTGTCTGCTGTGGGTTTTTGAATCTCAGAAAACCATTAGAAAATATGTATGAGGGAGGTGGAGTTAACCATTTGGGGTCAAATTACTTTCCTGGGCTAATTCAAGATTATAAAGGGCTAGTGAAGACCCTATGGGAGAGAGTTACTCTAAGGAATTACGGTTCACAACCAACTTCCTCTCTTCAGTGAATATTGAGGTTGAATTAGAAAGTTCTTGGCACACATTCTGCATCAACAATGACAAGAGTGAGTTATTTAAAATAAAAAAAAAATAGAACATATCCTTGTAAGAAAATTGGAGGCTATTTTAAGGAAAAGGATGCTAAGTTTGATTTGTTTTAAATATCAAATATAACATCATAGAAGAAAGAAATATTATGGGCTTTTATTAATATCATGTTGATCAAGCTATTAGGATGGAATAATTGTTAGAAATAAATGTAAAATCTTTCACTTGGATTAAAAAAATCAACTATGGATCAATAAATGCTACTTCTAAAGATGGTAAATTATCTTTTTCAGAAACAGCCCCTACATCAACATACTCATCTCCAGCAAGAAGTTTGGGAGATACAGGAATAACACCACTATCTCCTTCCCATATTGTGGTAAGAAATGCACTCTTTTTCAGGCTTATTAAATGATTATTTTCTGTATCTTTCTTCACTGGATATATTGATGGAGCCATTCTCAGACTTGGGACATTACTTCTCTATGAACTCATCTCCTTATTTCTAAAATAAAGGGACTGGACTAATTGAACTCTAGGATCTCTCAAAAATGTAAAACACTACAACTTTCTAAGTATTAGCACCTAACCCTTTTGCTTTTTTTTGTTTGTTTGTTTTGTTTTTGTTTTTGTTTTGGAGGGATAATAGTATGTGGTGTGTTACAAATAATTTGTGCACATGAACATCCTATATCTTTTAGGTGTCCAGAAGGTCCCTGATTTAACAGGGACAATCTTGTTGCCTGATTTAAAAAAAAATCATAATTTCCATAGACCTGAAGCTCTCAGAGAAGATTGTTGCATCTTCTGCACACATTTATTTGGCCAACAAGGATTGAGATAGGCACCAGATCTGTAATTTCATTGGTAGAGGGCACTCCCAGATGAAGAAATTCCTTCTACCAATACAGATTGGCAACTTCTTTTCAATTTATAATCTTTGGTAGCTGCCCAAGTTAAATGGTCTTCTTGGGGTCAAGGATTCATAGGTGTGTTTTAGTAATAGGGCTTGAGCCCAGGTCTTTTTGGTTCCAAGATCAGCTCTGTTTGCAGTAAATAAAACAGAGATTGATGAAATACATGAATAAAACTGGACCAGTTTAATTACAAAATTCTCTTAATAAACCTGTCCTACATTCAACAGTATCCCTGGGCAATTGACAAAAAGTACCTAGGTGGATGGCCAGTTAATGTTCCATCTTATTTGGTTGTGATTGTCAATTGCAGTTAATTGCATATGTTGGGGGAAAATAGTAGGGAAAGATTATATTATAGTCAAAATATGTTGCTGGTAGATTATATTCAGTGATCTATTTTTAATGAGAGTGACAGCAAATTGCATCTCTTCTGAATTCTCCATTGACTTTGTGTTGTAATAGGCAAGCAAAATCTTTTCAACTAAACCCTTTTTTGTTGTTTTTTTTTATATAAAGCTTTTTATTTACAAAACATATGAGTGACCTTTCAAAATTGACCTTTGCAAAAAAACTTTTTTTTTCCCAAGCTTTTCCTTTCCTTTCCCCTACCCCCCACCCCTAGATGACAGGTAATCTAATACATGCTAGATAGGATAAATTATATGACAAATACTATACATGTATACATATCTATACAGTTATCTTACTGCACAAGAAACATCAGATCTAGAAAGAGAAGAAGAAAAAAGCAACCTAAGAAGGAAAACAGAATGCATGGAAATATGCTGTGTTGTGGTTCACTCTCAGTTCCCACAGGCCTCTCGCTGGATGTATATGACTATCTTCATCTCAGCACAACTGGTTTGAATCACATCATTGTTGAAGAGAACCACGTCCATCAAAATTGATCATCATATAGTCTTGTTGCTGTGTATAATGTTCTCCTGAACTAAACCCTTTTTTGAAGGTTTTGTAGACATATGAGGGATGTAAAAAGGAAAGATCATGTTATTAAGAACCTGAGAAAAGGATACATTTTTTTAATGCTAGGAACAAAACTGTAAGGGATTTCAAGGAACATCTGGTCTAGAATTTATAAAAAAGAAAACAGAATGGCAAAAAAGTGAAAACATTTAGGGTTGCATAGTTAGTTAGTGGAAGAATTTGGTCAAGAATTTATTTTGACCTTTTCAATCATTTCCTTTTTCCACTGTACTTGTCCTTAAACACTTTGGATGATGATGGGAAACAGTGAAGTTCTGTCTTGGCTTTATTATTACTGCAACATATTAGTGTCTTAACAACTCAGTCCATGTCTTGGCTTCCTGATTTGTCAAATAGAGACAAAAATGCCAGTTCAGCTAACAGGAGCAATAAATAGCATGTGTGTGTGTGTATGTGTGTGTATACATATGCACACACATCTACACACATATGTATATGTGTGTGGTATACAGACATATACTGCATATTATTCCTGTCAGTAGGCTAGCACTAATGTCCCTAACACACACACAACTATATATGTATAGTATACATGATATGCATATGTACATATGCATTTACATACAAACACAATGTATGTATGGTATAAGCATGTATGCACACATATTTTAATGTGTATATACACATATGTATATAATGCACATGCCTTATATCAAAGTATTTCTATGCACATATATACTTCTAGAAATATATGGGCATATTGTATGTGTATGTGTATATATATATGTATATATATACAAATGAATGTACATATCTGATATGTATATACAAATGTATATAGATATCTTATATTACACAGTATACTCACAATACATGTGTATCTATGCATACAGATATATGCATATATATACATATACATATGAATATACATACATACTAGTAATTATAAAGTACTGGATAGATGCAAGGTATTAATACTTTCAATATCTTAGATTCTGTCTTCTGTAGAATTAAATAGGAATTTAGCAGGTAAAAGGATATGCATGTACAAATTGAAATGTGCATAGAAAAGGAAATTGAAAACTATTTGGGAATTAATCTTTGTTTCAAGCATTTTGATAATTAGCCATACTCAAGTGGAGCTTTTAATTGGAGTAAGCCAGAAAGCCATCTCCTAATTAACTCTGGCAAAGTATCCTCATTTACTATTCTTCGGATGACCCTTCTTAAGCTTTATACTTGACTCACACTGAAGAGCTATTAGACCAGGTCACTACCCCTGGTGTGGGGCTGGTAAGAATACTTAATGGGAGTTAGATTTTGCTGATCCATCCTGATCTTTCCTGTAGTGTTCCCAGAGCAGCCCTCCTAACAGAGAATGGACCCTTAAGAAACGCAGAGCATGTAGCAAAGAGCATTCCTCAGCCAAGTGGTCTCTCCCTCTCTTTCTTTCCAGAATGACTCAGATGCAAACGTCTCTGAAGAGCAGTCATTTCTCGTGGTTGTTGCTATTGATTTTGGCACTACATCTAGTGGCTATGCCTACAGCTTCACAAAGGAGCCAGAATGCATTCATGTCATGAGGTATGAACTTTGGTGCAGTCTTGTCACACCTTTCTAAAGTGACTGGATAATGACAGGCCACTTAGAGTAATTGGAAAGGCACTTCTAATGGCCCTGAGAACATACAAAAGACAGCTTATGGTGGCCAGTTGGGAAGTTGGTTGGGATATTAAATAAATACACGGAAGTAATAGAAGCAGTGAACTGGCCTTGGACTTAAATCTAAAGAAAACGTCTATAATCAGTGAAATGTGTTCTGATTTTTAACTTTGTTAAACTAAAGTGTGTAACTATCACTGTCCTCTCATCTCCTCCTCAATCTATTTTGTCATTATTGAAAACAGAATCTGCTGCATGAGAGGAAAAAAAAGAGTAAGGATGATTTAGTATGGAGGGAAGAAAGAAACAAGCATTTATTTATTTATTATATGCCAGACACTGTGCTAAATTCTTTAAATACAAGAGATGCAGACATAGCTATAGATATAGATGCATACCTACATACACACACACACACACACACATGTAACAGTATATAAATGCTAGTGGGGATGCTGCTGTTGGTGATGGTGATGATGATGTAAAGTTCTGGGTATAGGCATATGTAAATTAGATATAGATTAGAAGATGTTGTGATCTTTCTTATATCCCCCTTGAGATCCTTGATTCTATCACTTAATTCTAGAGATAGGGATTAGCCCTGTGGTTTCATTGGTGTAGGGAACTCCTAAGTGAAGAAATTCCCTTGGTCAGTGCAGGTCAATATTATTTCTGTGATCAATTATACTCTTATTAGAGATTTGTCTACATCACTGAAAGGTTAAGTCTCATGCCCCTGGTCGTGCAGCCATTATGTATGTGAGGCAAATGTTGAAACCCTAGTCTTCCTTGCTCTAAAAATAGGTTTCTATGTACAGTGTCACACTGCTTTTCAACTTAGATATGTCTTCCTAAATGAGATTTTAGAGAAATGTTAATGAAATGGTTATTGTTTAAAATTCTAGATTGTTCTGATGTTGACTAATATTCTTTTTCTTTATAATAGTAAATGTAATTCAGGAGGATGACATATATCATCTAGATTACAAAACAGCACTTTCCAAGTCATCTAGATTATAAAATAGCACTTTCCAAGGTGAAATTTTGGGTGGAAAATTAGATTTGGAGAGAGGAAGACCTGGTTTAAAACCCATATCAGATAGTTGCTAGATCTATAATTTTGTTCAAGTCAAAACCTCTCTGGGTCTCAGTTATAATATAGAAGACCCTATAAAAAGGGTTCCTTTCTTCACACTATATCCAAGTCACTGTGAAGCGCAAATGAGATAATGCATACAAACTGCCTTGCACTTTAAAGAATCAAATAAATTGTAGTTAATATAATTGCCCAGAAAAAGTGAAAATCCCGTTTTCAAGGAGAATCTAGGTTATGCCATGTTGCTAACTAAGAAAACAGTTAAGTTAGCTAAAAAATTGTTATATTAGTTTTACTGTTTACATGTTTACAACATGGATGGAACACTAGAAACTGTTGGGGAATGGGAGTTCTGCTTAAGTTAATTTCTATTAAAGTTGGGATAAATATTTTTAATTTTCCAGGTGGTATTTGTTTTAAAACAAAGTATAGACTAAAACAGAGAACAGGACACTGAGGGGGAAATAACATAAATTGCTTAAGGAAGAAAAGTCTAAAACATGTTCTTGGCCATTTTTGGCTCCCCAGTGTTATTTTTCTAGACCTTTTAACCTTGGAGATAAGTCTATAATGGAATTTTATTCCAACAAGAAATATTTTTGGTAATCAACCTACTGAATAATAAAGATAAAAGAATGACATCTTGGGGTAGTTAGTATTCAGTTGATGTAAAAATGATTTGAGAATGGGATGTAATATTTGTTAATGTAGAAAAATAGCATGAAAAGGAACAGCAACAGGAAAAGTCACTTGCAAACATTTTATTAATAAACATTCACTAGGTATACAGTGCTATGCTCTAAAAATGACAGTACCTGATGTCAGTGAACTTAGCTGATTACATGGGATGTCTCACACACAGAGATAAATTAAATAAAAGCTAAGATGTCATGGGTCAAAGAAAAGAGACTGACAAAATGCTTCAGGAAAATTAGGGGAGGGAAAGAATTGTAGATGGAATTCTACAATTCTACAATTAAGAGAAAAATGGGAAAAGACTGCTGTCAATCTACAGCTGACCCTTGCTAAAAAAAAAAAAAATGAAACAAAAACAATTATAGTCCAAACAGAGTTTACCTTTTCTCCTGTTTTGCTCTTGCAATATAGTCTCATGTATCTTCTCTGGGTTGTTTCCTACTTATTCCCTTTGATGAAATGCATATACTTTCATACAGAGAGTCAAATAATTTATGGCAACAGCATAAGCCAACAGCCTCCCATACCGCATTGCATCGCATCACAGATGTACAGTGCTTCAGTTAAATGCATCCAGACTCCCACACCAGCTCTACCATTTGCTAAATAGCATATTAACATTTCAACCTCTAAAGCAAAAGAGATTTTTAGTCTGAATCATCTATGGAAAACTCTTATAATAAGTTGTGAACTTTGGATATACTGCAAAGAGTGATGTCTGTTATTCACTGTTTTTAAAAGGTTCAGTTCAATTTTAACAAATGTTAGTCAATCTATGAAGGAATCATTTGAAGAAATGGGATATTTAGGCTAGAGAAGAGATGTTTTGCAGGGAATATGATATTTATATTAAAGTATTTTATAGCTGTAGTGTGGGAAAAGGATTAAACTTGTTTTGTGTGACCTGAGAGAACAAAACTAGTAATAAAAAGTAGGAAGTACAGAAGGGCAATTTTAGGCTCAATGTAAGGAAAAATTTCCCAAGAATTAAGCTGTCAATGGGGCAGCTAGGTGGCGCAGTGGATAGAGCACCAGCCCTGAGGTCAGGAAGACCTGAGTTCAAATCTGGTCTCAGACACTTAACAGTCCCTAGCTGTGTGACCTTGGGCAAGTCACTTAACCTCAATTGCCTCAGCAAAAAGCAAAAAAAAAAAAAAGAATTAAGCTGTCAAGTAGTGATATAGACTTCCTCAGAAGGAGTTGTTTTCCACACACTTAGAAGTTTTTGAGCAAAAAGGATAGACTAGTACTTTTTAGGTATTATGTAGAGAAAATTTTGTTCAGATGTGAGTTGATGATTTCTGAAGTCTCTTCTACTGCTAAAGCTCTGGAATTGTGGGATGAAAGATATACAAAAAATTTAAATAATTTTAGTTTATAAATATTGGTGGCCTGATTCTCTAAGAATTTCAATTGTGTTTTTATTAAGTTCAGTTTGCTATTTTTCATTGTTCCTAGCAAAAAGCATATTGCTTGGAAATAGGAAGAATGGAAGTTCCTTGAGGGCAAAACTGTTTTATTTTAGCTCTTAGTGTCTCCAGTTTCTTGACTCAATATATGTTTATGTCATTGAAATGATAGCATTAGAGACAATTGATTAACAACACAAAATTGATAGCTTTAGAGACATTAGCAGCTCTTTGAGCAGTTACTTCATGTTTTGAGCTATTTGTGGGGATGCAAGCACCAAAGCATATTAATATGTATATTATTAGCACTCATATACTAGAGCTTATGTAGTAAAGAGAACATTGGCTTAGAAGTAGGAAATTGTGGATTTTAGGTCTAGTCTTGCTATTAGAACCAGCTACCTGCAAAGTCATACAGATAGTAAAATGTGTGACTCTGGGGAAATTAACTTAATTTCTATAATGTTCTGTTTCTCCATTTGTTTAAACAAAAATGCAGGAATGGAATTGGACTATTCATTCTCTCTAATAAGGCATGGTCCCTGCTTTCAAAGAATAGTGACTCCTAGATCAAAAGTGTATTATGAAATGTTTGGGAAGTCACCCCCACTTATTTTAATTTTTACCTAAAGTAAATGAACTTAGGCATATAACAGAAGTCAATAGTAATGGGAATTTATTTGACAAAAATTATCCTTATTTTGAAAAATGTGATATTAAATGTGACAGCCAACAGACTAAAATGTGTCTGCCTTTATTTCCTAGGCGATGGGAAGGTGGAGATCCTGGTGTGTCTAATCAGAAGACACCAACTACAATTTTATTGACTCCAGAAAGGAAATTTCATAGCTTTGGTTATGCAGCTAGAGATTTTTACCATGATCTGGACCCAACTGAGGCCAAGCAATGGCTTTACTTGGAAAAATTCAAAATGAAACTCCATACCACTGGTGTAAGTAATAATAGCTTTTTCATGCATTAGAATTAATCATTTTTAATGAAACCCAAGAAGAGGGACTTACTGGTTCTTTCAAATAGTAGTTCTCAACCCATAATGAATCTGGTTTTCTTAAAGAGCAACACAGAAGAAAAAATACTCACCTCCAATTTATTGTTCATTTCCTTGAATTTCAAATAAATGTGTTCTATACCACAGAGGAAATTTATTATGGGAGATGTTGAGTAGATCAGGTAAAAAATAAAAGATGGCAAGCAATAGATTACATAACTAATTGACTAGATTCCATAGGACAACAAATTGAAAGTTAGAAGCCTTAAATTCAGTGAGATGAGCCAGTGGTTTGATTATTTGAACAGAAATGGGAATGGTGAGCACAGGATTGTTAATGCTGATGTTGAGTATCTGGGTTCAGTAATGAGTGATGACAGATAGATGACTTCTAAGCACTCTTGAATACCCAAGGCTATATGATATTAAATAATATTGCTTGCATTTTCATATATGTATATCAGAGTGATGAGAATAGTGGAGACTGCACAAGGCATTTGAAAGAATCAATCATAATTTGAATCCAGAACTCTTGCTTAAACTACCTGTGTGACTTTGACTAACTCTCTGGACTTCAATTTCTTCATCTTTAAAAGAGGGAACAGCTAATTTTAAAGATCCCCTTCCTCTTCTTCCTAGAGTCCATAAAAAGTAGATTCTCAGGTTTCAGGGAATTCAGTCAATGAGAGGACATCACAACTTCATTCCCTCCCACTCTAACCAAAGTTGTGCTTCTAAAAACACAAAGACTGAAGTGCACAGAAAACAAATTATTTCAGCTTAGTGTAGGAGGTGATGGTATGATGCTGAATGTACCTCAGAGTGTAATATGTAACACTCCAACCCATGTGGGATGCCAGTCATTGAAATTCTTTCAAACATGAAAGGCAAACATTAATTAGAAAGCTCAAATCAATAACAAATCCCCACTGATTTTATCAGCTATAACAGGTCCATTTGTTAAGTGGGATTTCTGCTTTCTTTTGTTTCTCTCCAGTCCTATCCTCCAAGGAACTTCACCATCATTTTTTAATGACCATTGTCCACCCCCATCATTTGATGCAAAGCCTTTTACATGCCAACAAAGCTTCCTATGACTTAATAATGCTTCCTGTTGCTCTAGAGCTCTGGCAGGGAAAGTGATGCTACTTTTACCCCTGGGCTCTCAACAAATTACACAGCTTCAAGCTTTAAAATAACTGCCTTTTTATTTAAGTTCCTGAATTTGTCACTCAGTTTGAATGGAAATCTCATGTCCACATAGAAGGCATACTCTAGCATATTTGTATTATTAAGGCTTATTGTTCTCTTTGTCTAGTCTCCACCTCTCACCACCTGGGATTTTACCAAGTGCTGAATCAAGTAGTATCGAGTGTTAAGATTGCATGTGCAGTTACATTTTAAAACTATATATAACTGGAAAATATATAACTGTATCACATATATTTTTCTTTTTTATTGTTATTAAAATGTTACAATTGCTACCTTTCAAGATTTCTTTTTTTATAATTGCTTTCTTTGGTGCTCTTTCTCAGACCCCTCTTCCTCCTCTTCCACCATGGATTTATGTTATGGAATTATGAATCTTAAAATGGTCAGAGATCTCAAAGATCAGAGTATCTAATCCCTCCTGGAAACAGAAATCCTCTAAAATTTCTTTTGATCTGTAAAACTGTGGGCATATAAATAATAAGAAGAGACACACCCAGATCAACAAAAGCTACCAGACAAAAAGCACAGTTGCTAAAGACATTCAAGGCACAGTTTGAAGAATATCCAGTTTTTTGAAAATAATTCACCTATTCCCTCAATACAAGGATATGGGGAGGGAGGAGGGAAAAGCAAAAGAAAACATATCCTGAATTCCCTCATTTCATTTTCTTTATATTCAGAAGTTTCTATCATGTGAAACAAATTTTGCAAAACCCAAAAAGCAGATATTTTCCTTTATTTCATTCTTTCAGTAATAATTCTTCCCTTTTTCTAGAATCTCACCATGGAGACAGATCTGACAGCAGCAAATGGGAAGAAAATCAAAGCACTTGAAATCTTTGCTTATGCCCTACAGTACTTTAAGGAACAAGCACTGAAGGTAGGACCGAATGCTAGTATAATCTACCACATTGTATTTGTCAGGAAAGTACATATGATGGTCTGAAATAAATTAAAGATTAGAAGGAGCTGTGCTTGAGATTAACCATGTCATCTTTTGTAAGAACTTTAAACCAATTTAGAATGCTGAAATGCTCCAATCAATTCTAGGTATCTTTTTTTCTTATGTTAAGATTAAGGAATTTGTTCAGTATGAATCATTTTGCTTTATACTCTAAGAGGAATGTAACTACCTCTACCTACTTCCTTTCTTTCTAAGGACAAATTGAAGATTCTTTGATGATTTATCCTAAAGGAGAAAATTGTAATGATTGGCTGCTTGGAAATGAAGGGAATGAGAGAAGGGCAGGAGATAATGGAGAAGTACACTTTAAATATTGCATTAATCCAAGAAACATTTGTGGGGTACCTTTAAGCAACTGATGGTCCAGTAGAGGAGTTAAAGCACATAAACAAATAACAGTTATTCAAAAAAATATTTCATAAGTGTTATATCATTCCTAATTGGGTTAATCATGGAAGACTTTGCAGATCTTTGGACTCACCTGAAGGATAAGTAAAATTTGAATAGAGAGCACATCTTATGTTGGACAGAAGCAACAATACAAGAAAGTTATAGCATATTCAGAGAAATAGCCTAGTTTGTCTGGAAATTCATATTACTCATAGGATCATGGGACCTAAAGTTGAATTGACAGAAAGGGTCATAGCTCTTGTCATTTTAATGTAAAGGAAATTTAAGTTGAGAGAAGTTAGTCGACCAGCAAGAGGACAAATTGTTTGGCATGACTGAACATTTAGAAACAAAGGTATTCATTAGCTCAAAGGGTAATTGAATGGTAACCAGCATAGGTTTGAGTCAGCATTTACAATATCCAGATAGAATAATCAGAGTAAAGAAAGCATTCATATTTTCTGTGTAGAAAATTATAGCCTAAATTATGATTGATAATTTGATTATAAACCTCATTATAGCTCAATCAATTTTTTTTCCAAATTGTATAATATCTGAATGATCACAAAACACCAACAAAAGTTATTTCTAAAGAGCTTTCCTTGATGCTTAGGAATTTTTTTTTCTTTACATCCATAAACTCTTCCTGTTTAACTAGTTTTATATTAAACATAAGGTTGGATCTACTCCCAAAACATGTCACATGTTTCACCTGATTTCAAAACACAGTGCAGGCTTTATAAAAAGAAAAACTTTATAAAATGAAGAACTTTAATGACAGCTAACATTAGCCTAATGCAAACATTTCCAAAATGTTTTTTAAGAGGGGAGGATTGGCAAATGCCAAGCATTAAAATTAATTAATTCAATGGAAAGGGAGATCAAATACAATATAGCTATTTAAATTATGGGTAATATGAGATAACTTGGCAAGAAAATAAATATTTGCCAGCTTATTAATCATTTGAAATGTATTTTATAGCAACTAGAAGCTGAAAACAAAATTGACTGAAGAGATGTTAATATTTGTACTAGTATGTCTACATACATGGCCATAAAACATGTCCAAGAACCATAGCTGTTGATGAAACTGAACACTATGACTTGTCAAAGATGAAGATTTTTGTTAAAATGATGTATACTTTTGGATATATGTCAATCACACAAATGAATTGCCAGGCCACCTTGATTATCTTAATTTTAACCTAAATTTCAATTCAGTGGCATAGACATATTCAAGGCACTATAGTAAACTGGGTATAAAAGGACCAAAAACAAAATATTATTGATGTCCTAATAGACATCCTTGATGTCTATTACACATTCTATCATATAAGTAAGAAAATTCAAATATACAAATCAATACAAGGTCATTTCAAGAGGGAGAAAGTATTATTAACAGGGGCATTGGAATAGATTTGCTATGGGAGATAGCACCTGGGTCATGTTGTAAAGGAATTTAAAGAAGTCTATTTTTCTTCTTTTGTTTGATTATCTTTCTTCCCCCATCTTTCTCCTTTTTGACAGGAGGACATCCCTCTTGGCATATTGTTGAATGGTGTAAATTTTTACCTTGCTGAGAATCCCATACTCATATTTATTACTTGACTGACATGTGTTCTCTCCCATCTCAGTCTTACTGGATTGCTTTTGTCCTTATCCTTAGGTCTCATCATCCAGATGCTTTTATTTCACCAAAAATAAATAAATAAATTTCAGCATCAGTCTTTGGTGATGTTATTAATGTTAGGTTCAGGTAGATTGTGGAACAAGTATAATATTAGTCCTCATGGCAGAATATCTCAGATTATAGTAGTCAAAAGAAAAAATATTCTAGAGAGATGACTTTTATTCATTTTATGTTACTGTTTTCTTTTGATTTAGGAGCTAAGTGATCAAGCGGGCTCTGAGTTTGAAAATTCTGATGTCAGATGGGTCATTACAGTGCCTGCTATTTGGAAACAGCCTGCCAAGCAGTTCATGAGACAGGCTGCCTACCAGGTAAGGTGGTGAAATGAGAAGAAGGAAGGGAGAAAGAGAGGTCAGATCCTGGAAATGGTGTCATTATAATCTGTGATTATAACATTTCCCTAGAACAATGATCAAAAACACAATATATCAGCCATGGAATCTAGAACTCTTCAAAGACTATTACACTAAAACATTTTCTTAAGGCAAAAGGAGAATTGAATATCTTCTGAGCCAACCAGCTACTTTCAGTAATGTGAAAAAGTTAGCAATTGGATCATAAAGCACAACAGAAAAGGAATCAAACTTAGTTAATTTTTTTTGTTGTTGTGCATAGTAATTTTTTTATTTTTAGCTATATCAATCACTTTAGTCATGTTTCATCATAGATGCTTTGGGTACAAAATTCTAAAAGTAGAATTGGAGACTTTCTTTATCAGACTGATTAGATGGGTTCTACTTATGAAAAAGATTGGTGAAATTGGAACATCTGGATGGTGAGACCTAAGGATAAGGATAAAAGCAGAAGGGCAAAAAGTAATCTAAATAAGACTGATGTGGGAGATGATAACACATGTCAATCAGTCAATAAACATTTATTAAGCACTATTACTATGCTAGAAACTGTGTACGTGTTGGGGATACAAAGAAAAGTAAAAGACAGTCAGTCCTCATTCTCAAGGAGTTCTAATACTTTAATGGGGAATACAGCACGCAAACACAACAAACAAGATATATTTTAAACAACTGGAAATAATCAGCAAAGGGAAAACATTAGAAACATGGAAGATGAGATTTAACTAGGATGAAATTTAGGAAGCCAGGAAGCAGAAATCAGAAAGGAGAGAACTACAAGTATTAAAAATATTCTTTGTCATCATAATGTTATTAATATGGTCAGTTGAAGTTTAGGATGGAAAATGTTTGTTTTTTTTTAAAACAATATTAAATTTCATTAGGACTTTGGATTCTGGGCATGTTTTTGAATGAATTACAATGTTCCCTCTTTGTTAAGTCCAATCCTTCAATTTTCATGGCCATTTGAGATCTTGAGCCCAAAGAAGCTTTCCAGTATGTGAAACAGTAGTGGTTGATGAACCATCATCAGGATAATCATCAGGAAATGGATATCTGAGAAAGCAACAGCAGAAATCATAGGAACAAAAGTTATCCTTCAGATTTTCATTTTCCAGATGATGAGGCAACTATAAACTTTAGCCAGTAAAAAATGTTATTTCCCATTTTTAGCCTTGGTGAATTAGGTAAGAACAGATAGGTGTCTGTTGTTTCCCACTAAGTTATCTCTGGACAATAGTCCTGGAAAAGTACATCCTATCTGAAAGAGAGAGCTTAGAGGGTGTTCTATGGAGTCTAGAGTGAACAGAAACAGGAAACCAAATACAATGGATGCATCTGGAAGGAAATTGGCAAAGCTTTCCAGATGTAGCAGCCCTAGTGAGAATGCCATTAGAGCAAGATGGGGCTTCTTAACCTTTTTTGTTAACTTGGGTACCTTTGTCAGTCTGGTGAAGGCTATGGACCACTTCTCAGAATTATGTTTTTAAATATATAAAGCAATATACATAGGATTCTAAAAAATAGCAATTGTATTGAAATAACATTTGTCAAAAATGTTTCTAAAAATCAAAATCCTGGGTTAAGAACTTTTGCTCTAAACCATTTGCATCTACCATATGCACATGGGAGATAGTTTCTAAAGAATAGGATCAGATTTTATAGGCAAATATAATAAACATTCCCTTGATTCAGAATGCTTCCTCATCATGTCTTTTTTAAGCTGAATTCCAGGCAGTGTGACTTGATGTCAATGTGTGCAATAGAACCATTGGCAAGCACTATTCAGTTATTCTGTTGTGGAGATGAAGAGATAATTAAATGTCTGTCTCAATTCAAGAAGAAGAAAAAGCTCCATAACAACTAATTTTAAAAGTTTTTTTGTTTTGTTTTTTGTAGTTTAGATTAGACTTATATCCCACCAGTATGGTGGGAAAAGTATATCAAGAGTGATATGAAAGTGAATGTCACTTCTCTATGAAAAAAAAAATACCATATATCTTTCACTTATTGTATAAGAACAGGCACGATACTTAATTAAATGAACAAAAAATCAGACCTGAACTCAGACCTTCCTGATAGTGAGCCTCTCATCATGAATCAGTGACACATCCTTGTATCCTATGCATGTGGATAAAATGGAAGGATAAGATAGTTAGGTGGATTTGGAACTGATTGAATGGCCAGATACCAAAGAGTAGTTAATCATCAATAGTTTAAGGTCATCTTAGAAGGTGACATGTCTGATGAAATGCCCAAAGGTTATGTGCCTGACCCTGCATTGTTAAACATGTTTTTTTTATTAAATGACTCAGAACAAGTCAGAGATGACTTGCTTGTCAAATTTGTAGATGATTCAAAACTGGGAGGGATTGTTGCTAACATACTTGATAACACCAAAAGTAGTAGTAGTTGTTGTTTGTCATTCCTTCCTAAAGAGAACCAATGCCATCAGATGTCTTAACTTGCAAGTGAATTGAATTTAAGTGAGGAAGGGCTGTGCAATATCACCAACCTCACTTTTTCTTCCAGAGGCATCTGAGTCCAATGATAAGATACAGATCAGGATAACTGGAGATGGCCCCAGAAGCAGTGTGTCACTTTGACTTTCTAAGCTAAGGTCTCTGTTTGTCTGAAGCAAGGCCCATTCAGTCATAAAGGTTAGGTAAAAATGAGATAAAAAGTGGCATTTTTTACCTAATAAAAATCAGTCTGGGAGGCCCAATTCTCCGTTGGTTATTTTTTGAATTTTGTTGTTTCAGAATGAATGTAAATATCACTTGTTTCTGTTCTGGCCAGAAATGCTAAGATTCTTTCCCATCAAAAGTTAGTGAAGAGCTAAAGTGATGGTTTGATTTGAATAAGCTGAAATTTTAAGTAATAAAGTTTTGTACTTAGATTCCAAGAATCAACTTCAGAAATCTGGAGAAATGGAAATGAGGCTTGGTATCAATTAACTGAAAAAAATCAAGCTCGCTATTTGTATTGTCCTAGTCATGTATAAATTGAGGTCAAGAGCATAGTGTACCATTCTGGTCATCACATTTAGGAAAAGCCTAGAAAGGCTGGAGCAAGGCCAAAATATGGTGACTAGTAGGGAAGGGAAGGGAACTGTAGAACATGCTATTTCAGCAGCAGTTTAAGGATTTAGGGACTTTTAGCCTAAAATGAGGGGGGAATGGGGTGGATGTGAATTAGATATATTCAAGTTTTTGAAGGGCTAATACATTAAAGACTTATTGGGCTTATTTTAAGAACAATTGGGTAGAGGCTGCATAGAAGCAGATTTAGATGATACAAGGAGAAAAATGTAAAAATTAGAACTATTGAAAGATGTTATAATCTGTTTTAGGAGGGAAGAAGTTTCCTTTTCACTGGAGGTCTTTGAACAAAGGCAAAAACCATCACTTGTTGGGTTGGTTGTTAAAGGGATTGTTGGTCAGATCCAGGCTGATCATTGAGTCAGCTGAGCTTTTAGATTCCATGTTACTAGGAGAATTTGACTATAAGAGGCCATTTCTGTACCAAATGATGTACTTCATTTTAAAGATAGCAAGTCCTTACTGAAACATTCTGCCTTGGAACAAATGATTCTTTCAGTCTGCTGCTTTAAATTTTCACCTCTATCTGACTTCAACGTCAAAGAAATGTCCTTAAACTGAGTATATGATTTGGAAATTGGTCATTCCCCCAGCCTCCTTTCATCACTTGAGCAAAATCATTTATTAAATGAATCTTATGCTTATAAACCTTAGAAATCATCTAGACTAATTCCCTTACTTTACAAATCAGGAAAAACCAAATATGGAGAGGAAAAGCAGCTCACTCAATGTTAAATCACTCTCTGTGGCAGAGCCAGACTGTCAATTCTCAGCCTAGCCAGATTGAGATTAGGTGAGATGGATCCAGACTTTGCCCACTGAGGATCCAGTTAGGCTTTGGAAAATTTCTGAGGTAAAGTGCCAAGATATGAAATAAGTTAATTCTGTATCAATTATTACCTAAAGACTCATTAGGATTCTTTAGCTTCTTCAAGAATGCTTCCTATTATATATACTATAGTATATTGTAGTATAGAAAACTAGAAGAAAAGAGAAAACAAATCACTATTTGAGGGCCTTAAAGACCACAACTGGCAGACAGTTCCTATTATACTAAGATGCCATCAAGACATATCTCCAGTAAAAAAAAAAAAATTAACATTGTGACCTAAAATTCTCTCTATGTGTGAGTCCTTGTCAATGACAGAATGTGCAGACAATCCCTAGCTGTTGGTCTCCTCTTCAGTGAATAGTATTGTGGAGAATGGGGATTAGTGATTCCTCTTTGTACAGTGATCTCATCTACCACACAGACACATTTTGCATCAGCTCTCCTTTTTGAATTAGCTGCAGAGGGGAAAAAAATAAAAAAAAAAATTAACATACTGGGAGACAGAACTTGTGCTAATGTAATTTTTTTTTTCAATAGCTCGAAGGCATGTCAGCCTAACACTTAACTCTCACTGGCTGACTGTTTTTTTTTTTTTTTTTGTTGTTGTTGTTGTTGTTGTTGTTGTTGTTTTTTCCCTCAGCCTTAGACACATTAACCATCATTGATTTACTGGCAATCTGTGACAATTTGCAGGCCTCAGGGAAGTAGAGAAGGGAATGGAGCAGTCTTTGTAAATATTCCCTTGCCCTTTTTGAATGCCATTTCCCCACCCACTTTACTTCTTCCCAAATTAGAACTCATGAATAACAACAACAACAAAAAAAAGTTTTAAAAAACTACTAAGGTGTTAACTTTTTGCTGTCCCAGATTTCTGAAGGAGTCAAACATGTAGCAGCACATTTTTTTTGCTCCCACATCTGTTTGTAGAGTCACTAGGTCATATCTGTGGAGTTCTTAGGTTCAACAGAGAAATGGCTAAGCATTTTCAGAGTAGCAGTGATTAAAAAACAACAATAATAGCTAACATCAGCCTAAATGACACTAGTTTGAATCACGTAGACAACTCTATATTTCTGTGTCAAGTCTTGGGATACTGCTCAATAGAATTTTTGGTCATTTTAAGGCCATTGTGAAGTTGATAAAAATGTGTGATGAAAATATGTTTATCCTGAAGCAGTACACTTTTCCTCACATTGTGTTTTTCAATGGAATGTTAATGGCATCTCCTTATTTTAGTACCAATTGATGGTCTTGTACTTCCTTCTTTTCTTTGCATCCATAGACAATGGAGAAAATATAATTTGTGTTATTTACCCCATGTGAGATCCTGGAAGGAAAATACTTTGTAGAACTCAGAATACTACATAAATATGAGATATGATGAGAGACAGGGTGGTATTATTGAAAGAAGATGAAACCTGAAGTCAGAAATTCTGGGTATGAATCCCAAGTCCAAAATCCCCACTCTGTGGCCATGGACATGACAATTAGTCTTAGGGGATTCATTTTCCTATAAATCATTGAGTCATGGTAACTGAAACCCTTTATAAGTCTGAAAGTGTTAGTCTAGAAATGTGAATTGTTGTTCTGAATGCCGTATCCACCCTACCATACTCCCTAAAAATCTATTTAATAATATGAAATTCCAAAGGGGTAGAATATAAGGGAAGAAACCTAATTAAGAATTTAATGGGGAAAGCTTATTTTTTTCCTTCTCTTTTTTCTTCCTTATTGCTCTAGTGTATTTTGAGATTTCATGAGAACTGCTTGGATTCCCTTTTCAGATAGCAGTATTCCATTGTGATGAGGGGGTGTTGTGGGTAGAGAATTGGGCTTAGAAAGTCGTGAAGAACTGACAAATCACCCAAACTCTGCTCTCCATTTCCTCTAAGGTTCTTTCAGCTCTAAATCTGTTTCCACAATTCCTCCACCTCAAACAACAAAATGGCATTTCTTACACTTCATTCAGTTTGCAGAACATTTCCCATATAGTGCCCTTGAGCACATACATGCAGAGCTTTCAACTGTCCAGAAAATGCAGCGATGGGACATAATTTGTTGTATTTTTTTTTCCTTTGCTGTTTGTGGTTTTTTAAAGTTTGACCTTTCACTAAGGAACTAAGTAGCTGTTTCTTTCTGGTTGAGACAATCCACGGCTGTTGTGAATTGTTACTGAAATTTGCCAGAGTTTCTGCTCTCTAAATAGAAGAAAGCAGAATTGGGGAAAGGACATGGGGATCTCAAACATTTTAAGGTGTTGCTACAGCCTTTTAAAGCAAACTCTCCTCATTCCTTCATCTAGTGGTTTTTCATGGTTGGCTTTAGGTCAACTCATTTTGGTTTGTTTTACTGAGACTTCTATGGGGAGAGGAGGGAGATCTTCCAGCTGATAATTTGTGCCAAAGATCTTCAATATAGTTCCTGCACTAGTATTTCACCAATCAAAACTTTGAGTTCCGGCTTATCATTTCAGTTAATATGCAAATCAAGGCACAGTTGAGTTAATTTTGCAGCTGTTCATTGACCTGATGTATTCATTCCCCTCTGAAAGACCCATTTCCCAAATGTCCTTTTTGTTTTCCACATGTGGATAGTGGTCTCTTCACAAATTACTTCTGATTTATTTTCATTCACAGGCATATTATTCTATATCTCACACTTAGGACTGTCAAGTTGGGGTCTGCCAGTTACCATTATCATCTTTCTCTAGCACCTCTAATTTAACAACAAATGAAGACAAAATTTGTTGAGTGAGGGGTCACTTTCGAAGCACATTTTGCTTCAATTTGTTTTTACTGTGTTTCTCCCAGAAACATCAGCTATCATCCTCTTTTATAGGTTTATCATTCTAGGATGTTGGACAATGCCAAGGATAATTCATATTTTTTTTTATACTAAGAGCTTACCATCCTTTAGTCATCTATTTTCAAATCAGACTTAATGTGTCTTGTTTGAGGAAAGGAACATTAGAGGGGGCTTTTAATACCTCAGAGGGAATAAGAATTATAGTTTATGCAAAAGAGATGGGAGCATGCTGGCATCCGGCTTGGAATAGTCCAGAGCAATAAACAAAGCATGACATATTGATGAGGAGAAGAAAAAACTGCATGATTTCCTAAAACACGGAAGGATAGATCTTACATCCTAAATCTAGAGCTGGAAGGGGAAAGTGTTGAAAAAGAAAGGCAAAGGTTTTTTATTTATTTATTTATTTATTTATTTATTTATTTATTTATTTACTTACTTACTTACTTACTTACTTACTTACTTACTTACTTACTTATTTACTTATTTATTTATTTATTTATTTATTTATTCATTCATTCATTCATTCATTCATTCATTCATTCATTCATTCATTCATTCATTCATTTATTTGTTTGTTTGTTTGTTTGTTTGTTTATTTATTTATTTATTTATTTATTTATTTATTTATTTATTAAGCATCTACAATATTCCAGTCAGGGGAAGCTAGTTGGCACAGTTAGATAGAGTCCTGGACCTAGAGTAAGAAAGACAACTTCCTTTTTTTTTTTATTAAAGCTTTTTATTTGCAAAACATATGCATAGGAAATTTTTCAACATTGACCCTTGCAAAACCTTCTGTTCCAAATTTTTCCCTCCTTCCCCCCAACCCCTCTCCTAGATGACAGGAAGTCTAATACATGTTAATTATGTTAAAATATTTGACAAATCCAATATATGTATGCATATTTATACAGTTATCTTGCTGCACAAGAAAAATCGGATCTAGAAAGAAAAAAAAAACCTAATAAGGAAAACATAATGCAAGTAAACATCAACAGAAAGCATGAAAATGCTATGTTGTGGTCCATACTCAGTTCCCACAGGCCTCTCCCTGGGTGTATATGGCTTTCTTCATCACTGAACAATTGGAATTTGTTAAAGTTCCATTGTTGAAGACAGCCATGTCCATCAGAATTGATCATCATAATAATCTTGCTGTTGCCGTGTACAATGATCTCCTGGTTCTGCTCATTTCACTTAGCATCAGTTCATGTAGGTCTCTCCAGGCCTCTCTGAAATCATCCTGCTGGTCGTTTCTTACAGAACAATAATATTCCATAACATTCATATACCATAATTTGTTCAGCCATTCTCCAATTAATGGGCATGCATTCAGTTTCCAATTTCTAGCCACTACAAAAAGGGCTGCCACAAACATTCTTGCACATGAGGGTCCCTTTCCCTCCTTTAAGATCTCTTGGGGATATAGGCCCAGTAGAAATACTGCTAGGTCAAAGGATATGCCATAGAGTCAAACCTGACTGAACAACAACAGTGTCTCAATAGCAACTTGTTTATGAGCCGTCTTTTTGAGTGTGTTACTTCTGCAGGTGACCAGTTATACATTTTTGAGAATGTTTCTAAAAGTGATTCTATGTAGGATGTTGACACTTTTGGGGAGGGCTTGTCCTTGTATTCTGGGAGTATACTATATTTCAGCCCTTCATTGTCGAAAAATATAAGTTGAATAGGAAGTAGAATTTTCTGATTTAAAAAATCTTTACAAAGAAATAGACCCTGGAACTTGCTACTGAGATATAAAATAAAAATTTTAAAAAGATATTCCTTTAACTTAGATTTCTATTGCAAATGAAAGCAGAAAAATATACCAGTTGCATCTCCACACAATAAACACACACACACACACACATACATACACACAGCAAACTCATACACCTTACATCTAGGTATTCTATCTTGTGTGGTAAGAGTATTCTTATATGAAGTGGCTTTCCAGTATTTTTCTCTTTGACTTTAATTTATATAGAACTCTAAAAAATTTGAACACACATGAAGGGAAGCATATAATTAATTTTTTTCTGTTTGAGTTTCAAATAGTTCATAGGAATTTTCTTTGTGTTTGTAGTACATGAAAAAGAGCATTAAACTTCAATTGCCTAATATAGAACTTAATCATTCTTGGGTCCTTTTTCCAGAAGCTGGAATGTTATGAATGGGAGCAGTTTAGGAAAATGTCAACAGTGAAAACAAATAAAACTGGCCCAATTAATTTTTCTGCTCACCAACAGTCTTTCAACAAAGTTAATTCTGGTAAACAACATCATTTAGAAAGTTTTGCTCTATGTTGAGATACTCATAGTGGAAGAAGGGAAGAAGGGAGAGGGAGAGAGAGAAAGAGAAGGAGAGGAAGAGAGGACAGACAGAGGGTTAGAGACACAGAGGGAAAAAGAAACAGGTGAGAGAAAGGGAGGGAGGGATGGAGGGAGAGACAGAGGGGGACAGAGAAGGATAGAGACAAAGAGATAGAGATACAGAGAAAAAGAGTAGGGGGAGAAAGAGAGAACAAGAGAGAGTGAGAGAAAAAGAGAGAGGGAGTGACAGAGACAGAGAAGGAGGGAAGGGGGGTTAGAGAGAGACAAAGAGAGACAGAGAAAGAAGGGGGGAGAGAGACAGAGAGTGACAGAGAGACAGAAAGAAACAGAAACAGACAGATGGAGACAGAGAGAGAGAGGAAGAGAAGGAGAGAGAGAGAGAGAGAGAGAGAGAGAGAGAGAGAGAGAGAGAGAGAGAGAGAGAGAGAGAGATATGAGATGAGATGAGATTGGTTATGGGTGGTCCTTGAATCCTCTACATTTACTGTAAGAACAGATAGATGACTCAATTCTTTCAAAGTGGAAGTAAAATGCATTTCAAGTAGAAGTTCCTTAATCTGACTGTTGAAGGGAACAGAGTGTCAAAAGGAAATGATCGTTTGACTATGGGAACAAGGAGGGGGAAAATATTTAATTGAAAATACCTCGGCTCAAACAGGGTAATTATGAACTGTTCTCTTTAAGGTCAGAATTGTTATGAGGATCAAATGAGAGTAATATTTTTAAAGAATTTAGCACAATGCTTGGCAAATTATATAATACTTATTCCATCATTGCATCCAGTCAGTCACTCTCCATAAGAGTCTTCAAGTAATTTTTATATTTTGGATGTGCCTTTTCTCTTCCATGGAGCTCATGTTCATGTCTCATTATTGGCATGGAAAGGTCAAATACTTTCTTCCACTGAAGATCTGAGGGTGACAGAACAATGTCCATTGCAACAAAAATTTCTGAATTAAAAAAATTCCCAATTTCAGTTGACCCATTTTCTCCAGGAAATATTCAATATATAGAAGATGCCAGAGCAACAAAAGGATGCAGATTGTGCCCTCAGAAATTGTTGGAAATGAACAAACTACGTTTGGTTCCCCACTACTTGGTGTCTATGTTACTTTGGGCAAGTTTATTAACCTATTTGAGCCTCAGTTTCTTCATCAGACAAGTGATGCAGTAGATAGAGCATCAGACCTGGAGTCACACATATCCTGATTCATAATAGCTGTGTGACCTTGGGCAGACTTAATTTCAGCCTCACTTTCCTTAACTATAAAATGAGGATGATAAACAATATTGGCACATAATTGCTAGAGTTGTTATGAAGATAACATAAAATACTATTTGTAAAGCATTTTATAAACTTTAAAGTGCTATATAATTGCTATATAAGATTAGAAATTGGACTATATCACCTCTAAGGCTCTTGCTATTTTTTCAAAAATCACTAAAGTACAAAAGTTATTTATTTGTGGAATCTATATGCATTTACAAATTTCATTTCTGACTCACTTTAATTTTAAATTAATAGATTAAAAGAACACAAGAGTGTCTTACACAAAATCTGTTGCACTCCACATGTAAACTCCAAGGAATGAAAGGGCAAAAAAGAATAGGAAGCCCACTTTTGTATTTGTTCACTTTTGAATTGCTTGACTCAGGACCCTGACTTCGGTGCTGCCAGAGGCTTTTTCTGCATCCATTCTGGGGAGGTTTAATATTCTAAAGAATTTTAAAGAAGCTCTCTTGGGGGAAAAGCATGCAGTACTCCCCATTCCCTAACCCAGCATCAGTGTCAATCCCAAAGATAGGTAATGAAGTTGGTTGCCACTGATTCCCTTAATTGGCTCTTTTCTTCAGGCAGGGATGGCCACACCGGAAAATCCAGAACAGCTAATAATTGCCCTGGAACCCGAAGCAGCCTCCATCTACTGCAGGAAACTTCGCCTCCACCAGATGATAGACCTGAGCAGCAAAGCAGCTGTCAATGGTTACACCTCCAGTGACACTGTAGGAGCTGGGTTTGCACAGGGTACCTCTCTCTCTGTCTCTTCCTCTCCCTCTGTCTCTCTCTCCTCTTGTGCTCTCTTTCTTTCTCTCTGCCTTTCTCTGCCTTTTTTTTTTTGTTAGTTTTTAATTTATTGATCCATCAAGGGTTCCTGGAAACCAAGATATTCCATTAGAACAAGGATCCTTTTCCTTAGTATTCAACCTGAATCTGCTTTCATCCCTTTAGTTTTCTTTTTCCCCATTTGGACCCATGCAGGGACTAAATAGGTCAAGAAAAGGATCATTTTCAGCATTTTCCAAAATAATTATAACAGACAAATAGGAAGGAATATTCCATGGACACTGCTTCAGAGTGCCATGAGAATTCTAAATTCTATATTACATACTACTATTAATTCTTTTAACTGATTTATAATGTAATATAATTTGCTCATTTTTTAATTCATCCATTCTATTTACTTAGATCTGACTCACTCACTGGAACTATTTTATGTATTAGCCTATTACACACACTATTGGAAAATCTAGTTTAACTAGGAGAAAAGAAAAAAAAAACAACCCAACAAGTTTTCTTTCCATTTATTTTCAATAGATAATAAAGTATACAATTATGCGGAATGTAGAGCCATGTTTGAGATGAACCATTACTTTTTTAATAGTTACCTGACTTCATGTCAATTAGATGCTTATTTTTATCCCTAAAGTTTCTCTTCCTTCATCAACAGTTCTTGAAGACTACAAAACTTGATAAGGAAGTTTCCTTGCTCTTTCCCAAAAGCAGCCAGTGTGAATGTGAGAACTATTTGAAAGAATTTCAGGGAAATGAATGATTTTGTGTAAACAGTCTGACATTTTCAAGTAAACACGTAACATGCAAGAGGAAACCATTGAGTCCATCTCAGAAGTAGTCCCTCTCCTATACTGGAGAAAATTAAGTCTGTGCTAAAAGCTACAATTCCATTCCAGGCTGCATTTATAAGGGCCAGGAGGAGAAAGAAGAACTGATTGTGAAGAATTTCCACACCCAACCTCTAGGCTTTATTTCTTTGATTGACCCTGCTCTCCCAAGTCTCCTTAAGGACTCTGGATTTTGTTCAAGCAAAAAAAAAAAAAAATGCTGGTAGAGAATTAAGGGGCAATCATTCTTTTGCACTTTGGCTAAGCTAGCCTAGTGTAGCTTCTTGTGTATTCCTATTCCTTTTCAAAGAGGTAGCTGAAATGAATATTGATGCAAAGATCTTAAATAAAATATTAGCAAAGATTACAGCAACTTATCTCCAGGATAATACACTATGAGCAAGTAAAATTTATACCAAGGATATAGGGTTAGTTAGATATCAGGAAAACTGTTAGCATAACCAATATCAATAACTAAACAAACAGAAATCATAGGATTATATCAATAGATGCAGAAAAAGCATTTGATAAAATACAACACCCATTCCTATTAAAAACAGTAAAGAGCATAAGAATCAATTAAGTTTTCTTTGAAATGAGAAGTAGCATCTAAATAAAACCATCAGCAAGTATCATATGTGATGGGGATAAACTGGAAACATTCCCAATAAGATCAAGGATGAAACAAAGCTACCCACTATCTCTATTACTATTCAAAGAGATAGCTGAGTCTGTCCTGCCTCCATCTTTATTTTGTATCAGATACCTAACATTATGAAAAAATGTCACAGTACATGAAAGTACATTTAAGTTATAAATATTGTTAGCATTTTTTTCCATCACAAACATCAAATTTTGACTGGGTGATTCTAGACTTTTAACAACACACATATAAGCATTTTTATATTTAAGTGATTTTGAAACATAATTTAGTAAAAATTAATTAAAATAAGTATCTGATTAAGAAATCCTGGTTTAGAGGTTAGTAATGAAAGGACAAATGCTAAAAAGCATGGCAGAAACTTATTTCCTTAAATATAAGGAGAAATGAATACATTATCAAAATGACATGTATGAACAGCCTGGATATTTATGAAACCACATTAAAAAAATTTTTAAAGGAATTACATTGCTGATTTATTAGAAAGTCACTTTTTTAGCAAGTTGTTCTCTAGCATAAATTCATTCAATATCAAGGTAATTTTGATGCAGTGCTTCTAAAAATAAATCCACAAAATAGCAGAAAAAAGCTCTATTTTCTGTTTATTTTTTGCTTTCACTTTGTACTTTTTGTGTTCTGTTTCTATACCTTGTTGTATATTAAATTTTGGAATAACCACATTTGTTCAAAACACCTTTTCACGTTTATATCTCGACAGGAGGCCTTCAGTGGTCTAGTAAGTGACATCTTAAGAGTTTGAGAAACATTTTTTTATAACACTTATTTTCACATAATACTATTTTCTCCAGAAGTCATTTTGTCTTATTTCACACCTGTTCTTTATTATAAATATGTAAGCAAAGATTAAGATGACCTGAAACTCAAGGCTCCACATGTATCCATTTACAATGATCCTGATAAAATCAAGTTTCTTGGCATTTAAGTTTCCTCATTTATGAAAGGAACCAGTTGGATTTGATGACCTTTCAGGGCCCTTTGAGCTCTAAATCTGGATTCTATAAATACAAATTAGCATTAGGTATTGCAATAGAAAGCACAATAGATAGAGTGCTGGGCCTAGATTGGATAAGATTAATCTTCCTGAGTTCAAATTTGACCACAGACACTTACTAGTTGTAAGAGACTGGGTAAGTCACTTAACCCTGTTTTCTGTTTCCTCATTTCTAAAATGAGCTGGAGAAGGAAACAGCAAACCACTATAGTATCTTTGCCAAGAAAACTCCAATGGGGTCTTGAAGAATCAAACACTACTAAAAATGATTGAACAAAAACAATTGCAGTAAATATTATCCTTTTAATTATTCTAGCTTTATTCAAACTTAAAAGTTAAGCTTGATTCTCAGAGTAAGAGCAAGTCAGTGGGGTGTAGGAAAAAAAACAAAACACTGGATGGATAATCAGGAGACCAGGATCCTATTTGGGGCCATGTCACTAATCAACTGTATGGCCTTTGACAAATTACCAACTCTCCAATTCCATCCCTAAAGTAGGGAACTTAATATTTACCCATACCTGTTTCAGAAGTTTTGCTGGAATTCACTAGATATAATAGAGAGGGAAGTGTCTCTATGAAAATATAAGGAGTTATTATAGTTCCCAACAGCTGAACTAATATTGAGCTTTGAGCCTTTTCCTTGAGTTTTCATCAAGAAGCAAAACCTGGTCAAGTATTAAATGTGCCACCTAGTGGTTAAAGGCAGTGGACAATGGGTCTATCAGTGTCAGGAAAATGACCAGAAGACAATGTGGCATTTGACCTTTATTTCATTCCAGAGCTAGACTTGAAAAATCCATTCCTTATTACTTCCACCAGACATAACCAATTGAATGAAGTTACCTAATTGAGGGCACAGTAGGGCTGGTTCACAGACAGTGTTATCTGGGTTTACTCAGTACAACAATGCCAGGAAAATAGCAATTTTTCAGTGTCTCAAAAATACCCAACCAAACATGCAGAAGCCAATTTCTGTAAACTTTTTAACAAGGATGAAGGCTTTAATTATAAGCTAGATGAAAAGCATAAGAGTGAAAGAAATAATGGCTTTATCTAAAAGGAACTGGTTTTTGTAATTCTTTTATATTTATTTATTTTGATCAAATGTTACATAAAATGTTGCATCTCTACACTTCTTGTACTACTAGTCTATACTTAGTATAGGGAATTCTGATCACCTTTTTCATGCTTCTCATACATAGCTATTTTCTTTCTATTGACAACTAGCTAAGGAACACATCCGTCGTAATCGGCAGAGTCGGACCTTTATGGTGGAAAATGTCATAGGAGAGATCTGGTCTGAATTGGAGGAAGGTAGAGTCCTTAAATATCCTTTACTCTTACTGGTTTGCTGCTCCTGGCAAAAATGCATTCCTTTGTTTTGCATTTACAGAAGAAAAAAGACAAAATAAATTGAGATTATAGACTGCCCTTTTGGGGGAGATAAGGGAGGAGGGTTTGACTGCATGTTAAAAAACATAACAATCCAGGATATTAAGGGGAAATTATAAAAGACCTGAATTTCTTCAGATGAATGCAGAACACCATAGACTTCAGTACAGGGCCTTTGTTTCAGTAAGCACTAAACATTTCAGCAGCATTAACGTAGTAACAAATTTCCTGAATGTGTATAGAAATTGTATATGATTCTGCTTAATAATAGTGCTGCATCCTTCATTCTTTCTCTTCTTTTTCTTTCCATCAACTCCTACCATTTGGTAGATATTGTTGAAAACACTCTAATCATGAATAATCCAAATATGAGCTACTAAATATAAAATCTCTTGTTGTTAATCATGAATATTCCCATGAATTTCTGCTAGAGTATCTTCCTACAGGTTCATCTCCCTACAGTGGGCCCTTCAGTGTATTCTAATCATGATACCCATGTGGAAAATGGCCATTTCTTTTTGTAACAGGTGACAGGTATGTGGTTGTAGACAGTGGAGGAGGCACAGTAGACCTCACTGTCCATCAGATCAGATTACCTGAGGGACACCTTAAAGAATTGTACAAGTCAACAGGTAAACTACTGCTCCTTAGCAAATGATCTTCTAAACTCCATTTATAGCTTTAACTCTCCTAGGATTGAAATGCTACCTAGTATTTTAAATAAGTTTATTTTCAGATGTATCCTTAATAAGAGATGTTTATTTGAGTGACAACATGTGGGATTGGGCTCACTGCCAGCATGGATTATTCATGCCCATTTAGAAGAGGTAACTGCCACTTATTGGCTGCATGAACTGGAACTAAACACTTCTCATTTCAGGATCTCAGTCTTACTATTTATGAATGAAGAAGTTAGAAGAGATGATTTCTAAGGTCTCATTTAGCACCATGTGCTATAAAGTATTATTCTAAAGATGTTGCAGATGTTAAGCAGAAAATAAAATACATAGTTATATGTTATATATATTTAAAGTTCACAGACTCTGGTACACTTTTATATGAAATGAGAAGACTTAAAAAACAAAAACTGTTCCTGATTTTCTGAAATCATAGTCTCAGAATTTTAGAGCTAGACGAAACCTCAAGAGATGATCTTGGGAATTAAGGGATGGTGTTATAATTTGCTCATTAAAGGGACTTCTGGTTTTGTTTGTCTAAAAAATGTACCAAAGATAGAACTGCTAGGGGCAGCTAGGTGGCGCAGTGAATAGAGCACCAGCCCTGAAGTCAGGAGGACCTGAGTTCAAATCTGTTCTCAGACACTTAACACTTCCTAGCTGTGTGACCCTGGGCAAGTCACTTAACCCCAATTGCCTCAACAAAAAATAAATGAATAAAAAAGATAGAACTGCTTATCCATCCAAAGTCCTGTTGATCACAGTTTTCTAGAACAGCATCTTGATGGTCACAATTCTGATTGAGAAATGCTGAACCAAAAGGTCCACTTTGCTTATTGTTTGCTCTCTGATATCTGAATGGGCATTTTTTTTTTTTTTACTTAGGTGGACCATATGGTTCCTTGGGAGTAGATTATGAATTTGAAAAGCTTCTGTGTAAAATATTTGGAGAAGATTTTATTGAACAATTTAAAATTAAACGTCCAGCAGCCTGGGTAGACTTAATGATTGCTTTTGAGTCCCGCAAACGGGCTGCTGCCCCAGATAGAACCAATCCCCTAAATATCAACCTGCCCTTCTCCTTCATTGACTACTATAAGAAGTTTCGAGGTCACAGTGTGGAACACGCCTTGAGAAAAAGCAAGTAAGTAAATAGATTCTTTCTAGACAAATAAAAAGTTAGCTATTCAGTGCTTTACTGAAAAACAATTCAGAATTAGACAAGGGAATAAAGTGGGGGATATTCTGTGGCAGCCTCAGAAGAATCACGATGGATATGGAGATAAGCTGCTTGCTGTATGGATAAGGCAGCAAATGAGAAAAGCAAGGAAATACAGTACTAGAAAATGATGCCCAGATGTTACCTCCTGTCTAACTTAGCCACTTTTTCCAACTAAGTTGAACTATATCCTTGCTAGACTAAGGCTTCCCCAAAGGCAAGAAATTACTGTTTCAGGGAGAAAATTTAGGCAACTTTCCTCTAACAACCTGCTAGGCTTTTGTGGTAGCTTCTGAGTATGTTTATAATAGGCAACTGGGAGGGTAGGGGAGAAGGAGTCCTGTGGTACAGAGTGAACTTACCTTGAGTTTTAAAAACTTAACCAAAAAGGAAGAGGCAATCCATAGTTCATTCTTTTGTTTTTTTTTCTTTTTAAAAAAAATATTTCATATTTTCCCCAGTCACATTTATTTATTTATTTATTTTTAAATTTTATTTTATTTGCAAAACATAGGTATGGGTAATTCTTCAACATTAACCCTTACATAGCTTTCTGTTACAAATATTTCCCCCCTACTCCCCACTCCTCCCCTAAATGGCAGGATATCCACTACATGTTAATTATATTAAAATACTTGACAGATCGAATATATGTATACACATTTCCATACTTATCATTGTTGTGCAAGAAAAATTGTATCTACACAAAAGACATATCAGATAAAGGAAACAGAATGTAAGCAAACATCAATCAAGAGTATGAGAATGTTCTGTTGTGGTCCACATTTCACATCCCTCTCTCTGGTTGTATATGGTTTCCTTCAGTGAACAATTAGAAGTGGTTTGAAACATTTAATTGTTAAAGAGAGCCATGTCCATCAAAATTGATTATCATATAGTATTGTTGTTGTCGTATATAATGATCTCCTGGTTCTGCTCATTTCACTCAGCATCAGTTCATGCAAGTCTCTCCAGGCCTCTCTGAAATCGTCCTGCTGGTCGTTTCTTACAGAACAATAATATTCCATAATATTCATATACCATAATTTATTCATCCATTCTCCAATTGAAGGGCATACATTTAGTTTCCAGTTTCTAGCCAACACAAAAAGGGCTGCCACAAACATTCTTGCACATGTGGGGCCCTTTCCTTCCTTTATAATTTCTTTGGGATATAAGCCCATAGAAATGCTGCTGGGTCAAAGGGTATGCACAGTTTGATAACTTTTTGAGCATAGCTCCAAATTGCTCTCCAGAATGGCTGTATCTGTTCACAGCTCCACCATCAATGCATCAGTGTCCCAGCCTTCCCGCATCCCTTCCAACATTCATCATTAACTTTTCCTGTCATTTTAGCCAATCTGACAGGTGTGTAGTGGTACCTCAGGGTTGTCTTAATTTGCATTTCTCTGATCAATAGTGATTTGGAGCAACTTTTCATATGACTACAAATAGTTTTAATTTCATCCTCTGAAAATTGTCTGTTCATATCCTTTGACCATTTATCGATTGGAGAATGGCTTGAATTCTTATAAATATGAGACAATTCTCTATATATTTTAGAGATGAGACCTTTATCAGAACCCTTAAATGTAAAGATGATTTCCCAATTTATTGCTTCCCTCCTAATCTTGTCCCCAGTCACATTTAAAATATTTTTTTACATTTTTTTTATAACTTTTGAGTTCCAGATTTTCTCCCTTATCGCTACCACCCATTAAGAAACCACGTGAAGTTAGACAAAACATTTCCTTAAAAGTCAAATTGTGAAAGAAAACATAGATTTCCCACTCTAAAAAAAAAAACCCTCAAGAAAAATGAAGTTTAAAAAAAAAATGAGAGCGTATGCTTCAATCTGTATTTAGACACAATCATTTCCTTCTCTGAGTCTGTATAGGATCTAGACCAGTTATGTCTGAGAAATTTTATGTTCTCTCAAAATAAATGATGGTGAGCTATAGTGCATTTCTATGTGGAGCTTTCAATTATAAATTTAGTAAAGAAGAGCAAGACAGAAGACAAAATTGGGAGGCTTGGAAATATTCCTAATGTCCTGAGATTCAGGAACAGATTTATGAGGATACTTTTCTTTAATGTGGCAAGGAACTCAATGTACTTGACTGCCTTGAAGTATGAGACAGGAATGGTACCTAAATTCAGACTTGTCATATAGTAATTTGATTAAGAAGGAAATGAAGGAAAATATCTTTATAAAATGAGTTGATCATTCCATAAAAGACTCTGAATGACATATATATGTGTGTGTATAAATATATATACATATAGACATACATATAAACATATATATAAAATCATATATGCACACATATATATCTTTGCACTGCTTATCTCACAGTGTTATGAGATACAAGATAATGTATGCAAGAAATGTAAATTATTACATTTTAAACATTTATGATTTCATTCTTGTCCTGTATGATGTTGCTACAGTGTAGACTTTGTGAAGTGGTCATCCCAGGGAATGCTAAGGATGAGCCCTGATGCAATGAATGCCCTTTTTAAGCCAACAATTGACAACATCATCGATCATCTCCGTAAGTAGAAATTCATTTATTTCGTTTTTGCCCTCTGCAGTAAAACTAACCAGCTTAGTTAGAGATAAAAATCACATAGGACCTTTGAGAGATTTATTGTGTACTGTGAGACAGAATGTTGCAAGGGATAAAATGTTGTACTCAAGCTAAAGAAGACCTGAGTCAGATTTAGATCCTTTTTAGTAGCTAGGTAAGGAAATGCCTCATATGGGGAGGAGCCTTTGAGTTGGGATTTAAAGGAAGGTAGGAATTCTAAAAGGCAGAAATGAGGAGGGAATACATTTTAAACAAGTAGTATAGCCCATACAGATTATTTCATGTGAAAAATAGCACAAGGTCAGTTTGCCGGAATTGTAGAATGTATGAAGGAGGATAGGATATAATTTGGAAGCCTTTTTTCAAATCCTACATCAAAAACTTACTGACCATATGATTATTGACAAGTCATTAAATTTCTCAGTTTCCTCATTTGTAATCTTTTTATTGTCTACTTCCTAAGCTTACTTTAAGTAGGAAAAAATGTGGCAATCTTTAATATAGTAGAAAAATGTGAGTTGTTAAAAAGTCTTTATAATCCATTAAGAAGAGAAATTTTGATAAAGAGAAAAAATAGGCATTCCCTTCACCATTCTTCCATGCCTTCCTTGATTCCCCCAAGCTCTCAGTGATCTGCACCTCTCCTGGACAGTTAATCATCTTTTAACTCAAATTATATTTGTGTACATATTTTGTTACCCTACTATATTATAAAATCCTTGCGATTAGAGATGGCTTAATTTTCCTCCCCCTCATTATCCTCAGTGCATGGCCATAAGTAGAAACTGGACTTTCAATTTTATTGACCTGGGAGGGAGAAAAAGAGGGAGCAAGCATTTATTAAGCACTTACTCTGTACAGTGCTAACAGCTTTACCACTATTATCTCATTTGATCTTCACTACAACCCTGGGAGGTAAATGCTATTATTATCTCCATTTTACAGATAAGGAAAGTAAGGCAAAATGAGATTAAGTGATTTGCCTGGGGCCTTACAGTTAAGTATCTGAGGCTGGATTTGAACTCAGGTCTTTATAACTCAAGGCCTGGCACTCTAGCCATTTTGCCACCTAGCTGGAAAGGTAAAGAGGGTATCAGTTTGGGGAGAATGTTGAATAGCTAACACAGGAGTTTGAGCTTTTCTAATTTGTTCTATCCTAATTGTAATAGACACTATCTCCATATACAAAGTAGAACAGAAAATTATATGTGAAACTGAAGAACGCTATTATGTACATGTCTTTTTAAATTATATAATTCTATGTTACTTTTCTTTCTTTCTTTTTTTAACATGCTACTTTTGAATTGTCCGGCTTGTCTGTGTTTTCTGTTTTACGTATGTTCTTCCTACCTTCCTTTAAGTCCCAACTAACCTCTCACCTTCTGCAAAAAGTCTTTTCCAACCCCTCTTAATTCTAGTACCTTCTCTCTGGCAATTATTTTTTATTTTTCCCTGTAGATAATTTGCTTCCTATATATTTATTCACATGTTGTTTCCACTATTAGATTGTAAACTTCTTGAGGACAGGAGATATCTTTTGCCCCTTTTTGTATTCCTAGTGCTTAATATTGCCTTTCACTTAGTAGGTGCTTAATAAATGTTTATTGATTGATTGATTGAATATTCAAAAACACTTCACTGGCCTGTTTGTTTTTTTTTTTTTGTCTTTTTTTTTTCTTTGCAAAACTATCACTGGCACTCTCTTCCCCCAAAATGAAAAAAACATAATCCTTTTTAACAAATATACATAGTCAAACAAAATAAATTTGCACATTTGTCATCTTCAAAAATGAGTCTCATTCTTCCCCCTGAATCCATCACCTCTCTGTCAGAATGTGACATACTTCATCATTTATCTTCTGAAATCTGATCTTTTTGTTTTGAAAATCATTTTGTAGACAAGACTTTTCCCTAACTCTAATTAGTGTGTACATTTTAATAATTGGTCTCTGTTTCTCCTGATTCTTTACTTTCAGTGTTTTATGAGATCAAGTTACATTACTCAGGTGGACCACCTGAGGATATTCTCTCTCCTTGAACCAGCATGCTATGTTTTTTCCCTTTCAGGGGACCTGTTTGAGAAGCCTGAGGTGACAGATGTCAAATTTCTCTTCCTGGTGGGTGGCTTTGCAGAGGCCCCTCTCCTGCAGCAGGCAGTACAGTCAGCCTTTGGGAACAAGTGCAGAATCATCATTCCTCAGGATGTGGGGCTCACCATCCTCAAAGGAGCAGTCCTGTTTGGGCTGGACCCTGCTGTCATAAAGGTGCGACGCTCGCCTCTGACCTACGGGGTAGGAGTCCTAAACCGATATGTGGAAGGGAAGCACCCACCAGACAAATTACTGGTCAAAGACGGCACTCGATGGTGCACCGATGTCTTTGATAAATTCATTTCAGCAGATCAGTCTGTGGCCCTGGGAGAAACCGTGAAACGCAGCTATACCCCTGCCAAGCCCTCCCAGATGCTCATCGTGATCAACATCTATAGTGCTGAACAAGACAACGTCAACTTCATCACCGATCCAGGGGTGAAGAAGTGTGGCACTCTCCGCCTGGATCTCACCGGGACCAACGATACCCCACTGCCCACTCGGAGGGAGATCCAAACATTCATGCAGTTTGGGGACACTGAAATCAAAGCCATGGCCATTGATATTCCCACCTCCAAGAGTGTCAAAGCTGGGATAGATTTCTTAAATTACTAACTCTCACCCTTCATCCCTCCCATCTCTTGTTCTCTCCTCCTCACCTTAACTCACTTACCTGCAATGCTTTGGTTTCGAGGGCTCCATTCTTTACTTTTCACACTTGCCATCACATCCACTTGAATTTCAGCAGGATACATGAAAACATAAATAACCAAGAGACATTGGAAATTTGGAGGGGTGGGCTGAAATATGTTTTAGTAAGGATTCTGCCACAATAAGATTGTCAGAAATTAAGTATGATCTATAGAAATGAACAAATTCAGGGCTAGTCAGAGAAGGGTAGCTGGTTCTCACATAAATGGAAGTGGTCAAACACTCCTTCAGACAATGAAAAAGATTTTTTTTTTTTTGCAGCAGATCTCAGTTAAGTAGAACTAAAGCACTTTTATTATAATATTTTTTAGAATTAGTGATATTCCAGATTCCAAGAGACACTCTGATGTCTATTATCACAAGTATTTGTGATTTTTAAAATGTCTTGAAAGGTAAATATAAAAAGAACTACAAGTCTGTAGGTATTTTCTTTCTTTGTCATCATGTTTTTTCATGTGGTGCTTAATTGGAAGCTGAAAGTGTTTCATAACCAATAAGAAAAGACTGCCTATATACTGTGCACTGATAATCCAGGTTCAACATAAGATTTTAAATTTCATGTGAACAAAAAGTTTTTAATTTAACAAACTGTATATCATGGGCTCTGCTAATTCAGAAGTAATAGCATAGGTGGAGGGAAACCTGATGTTAAACCCCAGACTAATTTGGTAGTCAATGCTTGCTCTTATGTAAATGGATTGAGCTGCTAATATGCCCAAACATAATTCAGAGGTAACACAAATGAGCTGCTCGTACCTCTGACATGCACAACTTGAATGTTGATGTTAAGTAACATCATATTAGTTACATAAGTAACATATTAGAGTCCTGATTAATTTCAGTAGAAAATGCCTATGATGTTTCACAGGATTAATTAATCCTAGCACTTTTAAAGTATGTAACATTTGATAAAAAATAAATTTGGGAGGCTAAACTTTCTCATGAAAGTGTTGGCCATTACTTTCCCCATTTAGAGAAGGAATAAAATTAAGTGCACAGTAAGCTACATGTAAGAACTGAAGCTCTTCTTTGAAATGTTTCATCAAGTTCTTTAGTTCAAAATGTTTTTCTACCTTACAGAAGGGGGCTTTCAGAATATATACCTGATGGATTAAACTGCAGACTAAAAACAAAGGTGCTCTATAGAATAGGCCCCTAGGTCCCCTTTTCTGTGGAGGTTAAAAGCCTTTAGAAGCAGAGTATACAAAATTTTAAAAAAGAAAAAAAGGGAGGGAGGGAAGGAGGAAGGAAGGAAGGGAAGGGAAGAAAGGAAGGAAGGGAAAGAAGGAAGGGAAGGGAAAGAAGGAAGGGAAGGAAGGAAGGAAGGAAGGAAGGAAGGAAGGAAGGAAGGAAGGAAGGAAGGAAGGAAGGAAGGAAGGAAGGAAGGAAGGAAGGAAGGGAAAGGAAGGGAAGGGAAGAAAGGTAGAAAAGAAAGGAAGGAAAGGAAGGAAGGAAGGGAAGGGAAGAGAAGAAAGGGAGGAAGGAAGGAAGGAAGGGGAAGGGAGGGAGAGAGGGAGGGAGAAAAAAGAAAAGTTCATTATCATGAAGACTTGTAGGGATCAGACCTCTGCCTTACTTGAGTTTTCACCTTACCTTGTCTTTGCTATATACATTAAGGAACAAGGAAAGAAAAGAATTAGGGAAAAACACATGACAAATTGGTAACTGTTTCTCTTATACATTTGTGATTTAAGATTATTTTTTTAAAAGTTAGCATGTTCATGATTTCTCCAAAGGCACCTTCATACAAAATCCAGGACCAAACCTCCAAAATGATTGATTGTGCGAACCTGAGTCACAATCCATCTGACTTTTCAAAGCTATATTTTCTACCTGATGGAATTCATTAAGCTTTAAAGCTGCTGGAGGTTTCATGAATGAATAGAAATTTTTATTTAAATGCAAGTTGGAACTACAAACCTATTATCGTGGCTAATAGATCTTCTAAATGACATTTCAAAATTTCATTGAACATTTTACATTGTCCTTGTTTTCACTTTAACATCTTTTTGTAGAATTCCTACATAGAATGTGAAACATGAAATACTAGTAATAAATAAGAATGCTAGTCACATAACTCAGCATAAAGATTTCTTCTACAATTACAGAGGTATGCTTGCTAGCATTCAATTTCTTGCTGCCTGCTATGCTTAAAAAGCTAAATATTACAGGTTTTTCTTTGGTGTTACCAGCCAGAGTTTACAAATAAGGAAGACTTTGCAATTTAACCATGAACAATATAATTTTATGTACATACAATATTTGAATAATGTACAGAATCTTTATTTCTACAAGGCTTCTTTCTTGTATAAAAATGCTCTTTGCTTTTTGTTGAATGCATTCCACTCCAAATTGTTACTGATATCATTTCAATCATTCTAGTTAATAACAGGCTTTTAAAAACAGTAAGCAATGCAATATTTATGAAAGGAAAGCTGACCAAAGAAATGGCGATGGCTAGGGCTAAATGTTATTGTAAATGAATTGTACCCATCAGTGATCAGCACACAGGTCAGAGACAGTAGCAGCCTACATTCTTTCAAACACTTCACTATTTTCTTTTAAAAGAATGAGAACTAATCTCAGATGACTACTTCTGTCACATACTTGAAAGCTTAGCATTCTGATGTCTGTAGGCAGTCTGACTTAACATATAAAATAAAACCTATTTTTCAGCTCCTGGGTTAGCATGGGAAACTTTGATGATCCTTGAAGCCCCTGCTTATTGGCTGAAAAAGTAAAAATCCAGTCCATGCAAGTGGCATTTTCAGTGTGTCAACATGTAAAGGAGGGGAAAGAAAGGAAGTGCTCCATATTTTCTTTAGTTAAAGTGTGAATAAATAATTCAAAAGTGGGATTGCCTTTTGAAGGGACTTTTCCTCTATCCAGACCTTTCTCCTTTTCCTATTGTCAATATTCTCTTGCCTTGCATTCAAGATATGTCTCTCTAAACCAGGTAGATTAGATCACAAACCCCATGAACTGTAGTGTGGGCAAATGTGATTGAATAGGACAAAAAATTCTACTGGACTCTGGAAATGAAGCCCTATTAGACAAACTCATGAATTTTCATATATCTAGTAGATTTTTTAAAAATTCATATTGAAACTTCCTAGAATTAGATCACTATACTTTGAAGATACATGTTCTGATCTTATAGAAAGTTTTGAAAAAGATGTCTCTTCTTGACCCACTTTTTGAATTGCCCCCCCGATTGTCATCTGGGTAATTGAATCTTAAGTATCTTGAAGGTAGGGAGTATAGAATTTCTTTTTGCAACTTCCTCACTCCACACACACCAAGCATGAATAAATGTTGTTGAATGAGTATGCAAATAACACTGATAGGAAATGTTAAGATATATTTCAACGAGTGGAAGTTGGCATAAAATTAAAATGTTCTTCAACTTTGCAGTGATGGCATGAGAAGAGACTACAAATAGACCCTATCCCTTCAATGTTCAGGTCAAGTTTAGCTGTTAAGGGTCCAGGTCCAGATTAGGCTGCTTATTGTCAATATGTCAAGGAATTGTATGCACCAATATAAACTGGAGTCAATGATGTTCATATGGGAAGGTTGGACTTCATGCTGAAAAGACTTAGAGGCTGTAAAACACCGTGGTTCATGCTAGAAATGGCTTAAGCAGATGACTGGTAGAAAGAGTTGTTGAGCATAATGTTAGACTACTCACCTGCTTGGAGTACTGAACTATTATAAAATATCAATCATTGTGCACAAGGGAAATGTGAATCTCACTTGGCAGCAACTCACAACTTGTCAGGACTGTATCTGCAACCTCCTATGTCTTCACAGGTATCTAATAAAGCAAAGTAAAGCTCTTGATTTTGTATGCCCCCAAAATGTGTATTTATTGCTTGTCTACAGGATTTCCAAAGTCAAATTAGTAATAACATCAACAATAACTACCATTTACATAGTAGTTTTTTACTATGTAGTAAAATTTTTTTTTACAAAGATCTTATTTTTACAACCATCCTGGGAGGTAAATGCTGTTATCATCCTTATTTTATAAATGAGGAAGCTGGGGCAAACTGAGATTAAGTGACTTGCCTAGGATCACACAGCTGTTGTGTCTGAAGCAGGATTCAAACTCAGGTCTTCCTAATTCAAAGTCCAGTGCTCTTTCCATTGCGCCACATTGCTGTTTGTATTGTTACCAGTGAACTTCCCCTTCCAGATAATGATGTCCTGAAAAGAGGATTTTAAGAATATGACTTGATCTGTTGGTTTTTTTTTTAACACTGATATCATAGATTTTAAAATTTTAGTGTAAAACAGAATTGACTTTGCAATTTATCCTACTGCATTTGAGATAGACAAAGATAGATCATTAAAGATTTTTTCTTGCTTCAATGAAACAGCTAGATAGTACAATGGTTAGCTTACTGGGCTAAGAGTTAGCAAGACCTGAGTTCACATTCTGTCTGATATTTATGATAATGTGACCCTAGGCAAGTTACTTAACTTTTTCAGCCTCAGTTTCCTCATTTGCAAAGTGAAAAGGGTAGAATTGATGACTTCTTAGAATCTCTTTTAGCTTGAGCTCTGATTTGCTAATCATAAAAGTACTTGAAGATTGGACACATCTCTTCAATCTGCCTTCCAAGGGGAAAAAAAATACCTAAAATGAAGTGTGAAGTTAAATAATACTTCATTGCAACCAAAATCAGTCCTCCTTTTATATAGATATATATGTATATATAGATATATATGTATGTATATAGGTATATGTATATGTCTATATACACACACACACATAATGTACACATATACATATACACACAGAGAAAGGGGAAGAGAGAATACCATCTTCAAAACTAGCCATGTGCCAAAACATGGAATCACCATGGATATAGACGTTTAGAACTGTTGGGATCCAGTATATGATTCTATGTTGATATTTCCTGGCCAGAAATATATACTGAGCATGTAACTGTGCAATGTCACTATTCAGGTTTGATTGATAGCATATAACCGTGCTTGTCAAAATGCTAGTGAATTTTTGTTGATCCAAATTTGAAATTGAACTTCATACACATTAATTATCATTAGACATTTATCAATGGTAATTCAATTCAGGAGCAGCTAGGTGTTGCAGTGGATAGAGCACCAGCCCTGAAGTCAGGAGGACCTGAGTTCAAGTCTGATCTCAGACACTTGACACTTCCTAGCTGTGTGACCCTGGGCAATTGCCTCAGCAGGAAAAAAAAAAAAAAAAGTAATTCAGTTTAAAGCCAAGGACTCTAATTTATGGTCAGGAAATGAGATTCACTCTTAACAAATCTACTTGGCCAATGCAATTGGTTTCTTCGTGGTTATCAGTCTTGTGGTAGAATGGTACCTGAGACCTTTAGATTAGTATGAATATATAACACCAAGACTTTATGTATTTATTCTAATAATTACTAAATGGTTTTTAGGCCAGATTTTCTTCCCTTTTACCTTCTGCTTTAATTTCTTCCCAAACATATGAGATTTAGCAATGAGGGAATAAGTATTTACTAATAATAGCCACCAAATCCTATAAGATGAAAAAGTCTTTGGTTTACAAAATTTTTTTTTTGGATAATTACAGGCAAAAAGCACATATTCTCAGGGTTAGTTCTCATTCCCTGCTGAGAAACTCTTATGATTCATGAATTTTATGGAAGTCTTTCAGAATTGGTATGTACCTTTTTTAAAAAGTGTTTTTTTTTGTTTTGTTTTTAGTGTCTATTTTTAAATCACACAATTGGTAGAGATGCTTCTTTCCTAGAGAACGGAACTTTTCCTAAGAAACATGAAAAATAATTGGGCAAAAAGAGCTACTTACTGTTTGACAATATAGGCACCACTGACAATATAGGTACTCTCAGTACCAAACCTCTCTGCTGAGAAATTGAGGTGCATTTCATTTATAAGGTCCAAGGTTTCACTCCACATCTGTTCATACAGACTTTTCCAGGTTTCTCTGAATTCACCACATTAATTTTTTCATAGTGAACATAATAATTCCATTCCCTCCATATTTAAATATTCATAAGGGTTAGATGATAATAATGAAAAGAACACCAGATTTGAATCAGAGGACCTGGTTTTAATCCTTGGTCTTCTACTCACCACCTTCATGACATCGGGCAAATTAAATGCTTTGGGTCTCAGTTTCTTCATTGGAAAAATGAAAAGATTGTCTTAGATGTCTTCAGAGGTATCTTACGGAACTGGTACTTGTTAATTGGGAACTTTTGACCAATAATTTCTTGTCACTCTAATTCTTTCAGTAACCTCTTCTATTGTTGCAATGTCTTTCCAAATATGAGTAGTATCATGGTTCAGTGAAAAGAATACTGTCTCTAGAGCTACTGGAACTGAGTTCAAATTCTACCTAATGCTTACTACCTAAGTAACCTTGAACATACCACTTAACTTCCTCAATTCTCAGTTTCCTCCACTTAGAGGTTAAAAAAAATGAATTCTGAAATCCTTTGTAGCTCTGTTGTCTATAAATCTGTGGTGAGATTATTTAGATATTCCAACACCTCCAATCCACTTATACCACCAATTACCTTTTCTAAAAGTTTTTGAAAAGTGGTGGATGTTATTAATATAATATTACAAAGTTACATACCATGTTATTTTGTTTATTGGAATATTAATAAAGAAATAAAATCAAATCATAGCAAAAACTCTACAGTAATATGCCCTCAAAATGATTCACTCTAAGTTGGATTTATACTATGATGAGAGGAGGGTTCAAAAGTAGGAAACCTTAACTTAATCATATTAAAAAAACTAAAAATACCCAAAGCAATCTGATCATATCAAAAGTTGATTAAAAAAATCTTTTGACACATTTAAAAACTTAAAATAATTTCCACAGCATAAGTACGAAAAGGCCATCTTAAAATTCAAAGTTTGTGTCTATAATCAAAAATTAGTTGTGGGAAAACTATGAAGTTTTCCTAGCAAATATAAGTGTCAATCAAGGATGTCCTTTGTTATTTGGTAAAGTGCCAGGAATACTGGAAACAGTAATAAAGCAAAAGAAAAACATTAAAGACACAACCATCACTAGAGACAAAACTATCCCAATTTGCTGATGACACATTGTTTTACATAGAAAACTCTGAAAACAGCAAATAAGCTTAAATGATACCATTAATAGCTTTAGCAGGCATAGTATGATACAAAACAAATTCACATAAAACATCAAAGCCTCTCTAAATAATAGCAATTTAGAAGGAAATAAGAAAGATATTCCATTCAAAGTAACTACAATATGCATAAGATATTTTGGAGGCAAGTTACCAATATACACTCAGAAGTTATAAAAATTACAGTTATGTAAAACATTTTAAAGAAATAAGGAATGGCAAATTGGAGAGACTTCTATTTTTCACATTTGGACTGTTGCAGTATAACAAAAATTGTGATACTTCCAAAGTTAACTTACATATTTAGTGCTTTTGCCAAATTATTTTATCAGCTGAACAAAATAATATGTTAAAAACACATGGAACAAAATTATGCATTTAGAATTATTTTTTATGATAAAGGGTCTATAAAGCTTTGGCAGATTTCCAAAATGATCCATGACACACAATAAGCTAAGAATAATTGGTTTAGAATTTGAAAAGAATAAAAATGTTTAAATAAGGATAAAGGCTGAATAATAATTTCAAACATCAAATTATACTATAAAGCAGTAATCAATAAAATTATTTGTTACTATTAAAAATACAAAAACAGATCAGTAGATCAAATGAGAATCAAATATAATTTAACTCAAAAAAGTCCAATAAATCTAAGAATATAAAATGCTTGGGAAAGACTTCTTAGTTTGACTAAAACTACTATGAAAATAGAAAAGAAATTTGGTTTAGACCAGCATCTTACAATCCATATGGCAATACACACCAGTAAATATAAGAGCAAATCAAAGATTCCCCTTTTCTCACTATTATTTGACATAGTGCCAAGAATACTAGAAACAATAAGATAAGAGAAAGAAATTGAAGGCATAAAAGTCATCAAAGAGACAAAACTCCTATGTGCTGATTACAGGTTGGTTTACTTAGAATATTCTGAGAATCAGCAAACAAATTAAATTATACCAAGTATGTACATGATCAGATTAAAGATCACAACATCAAAAAAAATTGAAGAGTAAGATAATACACCTTTTTCTGTTATGGCTAAGAGGAGAATTTTTTAACCAGATGAAGATATGGAAATGATCACCAAAAACTACAATTGGTAATTCTGAGCACACAAATTGAAAAGCTTTTGCTGGAACAAAATCAATGAAAAAGGAAATCTGTCAAATGGAGAAATAATTTTTCTTTTTTTTAAATTACTGCTCTTCTTGATTTGTTTTTTTAAGCTTTTTATTTTCAAAATATATGCATAGATAGTTTTCAACATTCACCCTTGCAAAACCTTGTGTTCCAAATTGTTTTCTCTCTCCTTTCTCCCATCTCCTCCCTTAGATGGCAAGTAATCCAATATATGTTAAACATGTGCAAATCTTCTATCCATAAAAATAATTTTTCTTTAACTATATCTGCAAGTCTGATCATCAAAATGTAATAGGACCATGAAACCTTGGAGCATGTCTGAACTGGCTAACATAAAGGCATCCTGCTTCTGTGCATTCTCCTACCACAATAATGAAGTATCCTTTTGATCACCTACATAAGCAGAGTAGGTTGTGTCAGACTAGGACAGGCTCTTGTCTGCTTTGTTCAGAGGCTGAAGTTTTCACCCACTGCAGGGGTATTATGAACTAAACTGGGAAAATATGGGGAAGAGGAGGATACTTTTAGGTGTTCTTTCCTTTTAAGTGCTTTGATTTGGGAGAGGGGGAAGTGTTTCTGTTTTGTCATACATTCTTTTAACTTTTAGATGAAACCTCAGAGCCAGGATTCCAGGTGAGATGTTGTAGCCAGTCAGCCTGACAGAAACTCAAAAAAGCCAGGATACCTGAGAGAGGTTTTTTTTGTCTTTGAAATAGTATTTTATTTTTCCAAATACTTTTGTGTTTTTCCAAATACAAGTATTTTCTGAATATTCACTATTTCAAGACTTTGTATTCTATTTTCCCTCACTCCCTTACCTCCTCCTTCTCCAAGCAAGCAATCTGATATAGGTCAAATATATGCAATGCTTTTAAACATATTAAACATAAACATATTTCATATATTTGTCTTGTTGTACAAGAAAAATTAAATAGAAAGAGAGAAAAAAACATGAGAAAGAAAAAAACAAATAAACAAAAAGTTAAAAATACTATGCTTCCATCCATATTCAGTCTCCACAGTTCTTTCTCTGGATATAAATGGCATATTCTACCAATGCAGATAGCATTTTCCACCCCAAGTTTATTGGAATTGCTTTGAATCACCTCATTGTTGAGAGCAGCCAATTCCATCATGGTTGATCATCACAAAATTTTGTTGTTACTGTGTACCACATTCTACAGGTTCTGCTAACTTCACTCACCATCAGTTCATGTAAGTCTTTTCAGGCTTTTCTGAGATCAGCCTGCTCATCATTTCTTATGGAGTAATAATATTTTATTACATTCATATACATAATCCATTCATCCATTTCCCAATCAATGGGCATTCAGGCATTCACTCAACTTCCAGTTCCTTGCCACAACAAAAATAACTGCTACAAATATTTTTGCTTTTATTATTACTGAGATAGATTTTTGGCTTGAAATGTGAGACTGTGCTATATGGGAATTGAACTAAGTGATGGCCCTAAGTCATACTTATTGGAATAAGTGTATATGTTTTGATTACATCTTTGAAGTAAATATTTCTTTGTAAAAGCTAATCGAAATCTTAGTGGTAAAATGGAACTAGGATTCAGGGGACTATCTCCTACATTTGAAGGAACATTATTTATGGGAGCTGGAATCTGGCAAAGAGCCAAGATGTCCCTAGTGTCTGTAAGGGAATCAAAGAACCTGGGGGAAGGGATGAAATGTAACAACTGGTCTTTTGGAAGCAAGAGGCCAAGGTAGCCTGTATTACATAGATATTCAGGGAGTTAATACACATAAGACTGAAATATCAACATGCATTGCATCAAACTATACCCTTATTCCAAATGTTCCCCTTCCCCCAAACCCTCCCCCTAACTTCAATGGACCCTTCCATCACTGGAGCATATAGTCTTAATCAATTGATAATTATTCTTGTTCTGGATCTCTGTTGGGGGGGGAGCTTTTAACTTGAGAACACATATACCTAAGAATCCTCTTTTTCCCTCCCTCTAATTGGAGGCTGGAGGCCTCTTCCCAGAATCCTCATTTAAGGAGAACATCCAGGCCAGATATCTCTTCATTTCCCACCAAATTTTCACATCGTTGGAATTCCTGATCATATTCCTGTGGAAGGTACTTAGTCTCTTCTCACCTTTCTTTCCTCCCCTCTTTTCAGTTTCCTTTCAAATACTGTGTTCCCATTATAACATAAGCTCTTTGAGGGCACCTTTTTGCTTGTATTTATATTCTCAGACCTTAGCACAGTCCTTGGCATAAAGTAAGTGCTTAATAACTCCTTATTGACTGACCAGCCTCCACTAAAATGTAATACTGGATCAATCAAAACCCTAGCTCTGGAGTCCCTTGCTAGTTTTCTCATCTTAACTGTGGGACAGAAAGTAATAAGTTTTGCAAATCATAGGTCAAGCCAATATCAACTTACCACTCTCTATTTAAAGATTACAGGATCCATAACTCAAGTAGCAAAAGCATTTATTGCACACATAAAATCAATATAAATAATATAAAAAAGACATAATTACACCACCTATAAGTTTCAGGAAATTGTCATATAATTTTTTCCCTTACTTCATATTCTCATTAATGCTTCAGCTGAAACATATTGGGAGAGGTACTTAGTATCACATAGGAACCCAAGACAGTCCAGTGGTAAAGTACCCCAGGATAAGGGTTTCATTGAACTTGGATGGGGTGAGGGTAGGTTATGCACGTTTACTTTCATTGATCTTTCATTTCCTCTTGTAATTCTATGTGTTTATGTGATATATTTTAAAATAGTATTCTGGGTTCATAAACCTTGCCAGATTACCAAAAGGGTCAGTGATACAAAAGTAAGGCTGGACTCTTTTTAGATCTAAATTTTGGATATCAATACCTAGCCATATGTTCCTTTTGATGCCTCTATTGCTTTTTAAGCCTCCTGCCTATCAAAGATTCCTCACCAATCAGTCTTTACTCGATGATCCTTGCCTTCTGAGAAATGTAGTCTAAGAAGTAAGCAGCTCTTCCCCCAAGTATCTTATGTGTGAACCAGAAGATGTGTGAGATACAAACTTCAGAACAATACATAAATGAGCTGCTTTTATTGGATTGTTTCTTTGATTGTATCCCCAGCGACTTGCACAGAAGGATTAATAAATGTCTAATGATTATTCCACCAACCTTTATGTCCATCCCACTTTATGCCATTTTCTCAGTCTTAAAGTTCATAAATTTAGAGCCCAAAAGGGAAGCTAGAAGTTATCAGCTACAATCCACTCATTTCCCCCTCCTCCCCCAAAATCTGGAAACTGAAACACAGTAAAACTTAGCTGATTGGTCCAAATAAGACCTGGGTTCTAATTTTTCCTCAGACATTTCCTTAGCTGTTGGATAAGTCAATCTCTATCAAATTTAATTTCTTCCTCTATAAAATCATAGTAATATATGCTTCAAAAGGTGGTAATGAGGTAATATATGTTTAATGCTTTGCAAACCCTAAAAGCCTGTGATAAATGGTAGCCAGCTATTATTAAAGGCAGCAACAGCAGCTTTCAGATTCCAAATCCATGATCCCAGTGTCAGGACTCTTGTTTTGTGCATCCTTTGCATTCCTTCTCAATCCAAAGATTGCAACCCTTTGCTCAAGAGCTGAGCAAGGAGGAGCCTGCTCGTTAAAAAATCCTTCAAATTCTACATCTAATGCATCCCGGCTTCCTTGGAAGCATCCCAGGCATCGAGCCTGGAGATTGCTCTAGCAAACCAAGCAAGCATAACATCCAATCTATTCCCAAAGCATTCAGGGCTCCTCCTGGGGCTGCTTGCTCCACTTGGCCAGATAGCTGTTAAGGTGCCACCCAAGAACCCAGATTGGATTTTCCAACTTTGGGGGAGTTTGCAAGACCTGGTGATCCCCAGCCAGAGCAGAGATGCCCCAGAACCTTCATCTCAAAGTAGCAGGGAGTGATGGGACTAAGGATGCACTGAGCACACAATGTTGGGGAGGGGTCATGGGGTGAGAGGCGGGGTGTGTCTGTGGGGTTACTCTGCAGGCCCTGGCCAAAACCCCGGAGAGCAGCGCCATCTCTACTCCAGCGTGGGCAGCTATTTACTGCTAACTCGGGTTACCCGGTCGGTGAGTCTCCCCCATCACCCTTTTGCTGATTTTGCACCCTTTTCTCGCCTTGCCCTGGGACGTCTGAACCTTCACCTTACCTGTTCGCTATCTTAGGACCCACCTCCTCGCTTTCTCATCTCCATCCCTTCTCCCACCCTATTTTTACTTCTCCCCCTCCCCCAGTCCTCCTTATCCTCGTTCTCTCTAGTAGAGCTTTGCGAGAATCTTTTAGAGAAAGCTTTCTCCATTTCAGCTCCCGCCGCACGCACGTGGGGGAAGGTGTCCATGAATTTCTGACCTTGCTTGAAAGGATGTAGAACAATAGAGGTTTAATGCTCCCACATGCATTAATTCGTTTGATCTTCAAAACAACCTAGTAAGTTAGGCAAGAAAGATGATATACGTCCTTGATTTACTGGTGAGGAAAAAAAGCCTCAGGAGAGGGGAGATGTTTTGCGCAAGGTCACACCGCAAGTAAGAATAGGAGTCCAGCTTTGAAGGCAGGTGGTGTGATTTTTTTGGGAAAGGACCTTTATAAACCAAGGATTATTTGGGTGAGTGCTTCAGAGCCTTGGACGCTGGCCAAGTTAGTTCCTCTCTTAGCCCATCATTGTCACAGGATCATAGATTTAGAGCCCCAGATCCCAGAGGGCATCTGGTATAAACCCATCATTTTTACAGATGCACAGAGATTAAGTGATTTGCCCAATTGATAAAAAACAAAAAGTATTAGAATCGGGATAAAATTCTCAGATTCTAGGCGATTGTACAACATTGCCCCCATCTGTAAAATGAAAATATTGTTCTATAAGATCCTTTCAAGCTCTGATGCTTCTTTGCAAGATTTGGGGAAGGGACAGGATAACCATGGAGAATGGAAGTAGAGACTTAGAGATGTGCTTTTAAAACAGAAGCTGAATGAATGATTACTACTTACTTGAGAATTCATGTTTCAGTAAGGGGTTTCGACCAGATCACTTCTGAACTTCAATTAAGAGAGTGTCATTCTAATGAATCAAGTATGATTATTTAGCACCTTTACTCTTTGCAGAACGCTTTTACATTCATGATCTCATTTAATTTTTCTAGAATAAATATGCTGAGAGAAAGGTCTCAAGATAATTGGGTTTAGTTTTGGGGAGCTGCAGCTATGCTGATTTACTGTGATAAACTTGTGTTGTGGCATCAGATGGTGCTCTAACCAGAATAAAGCCCTGATTTTAAACAATACTTACAACCAGCAAACTCAAATAACATTCAGCACAACTGAATAATTTTATCCCAAGCACATTTTTATACATTGGCAATATATGCCTTTCACTCCACCAACACATCCTACCCAGAGAAGCTTCTCCACAACCTAGTATAGTGGTCAGCCTTGGAAATGAAGAAAACCTGGGTTCAGGTTTTTATTGGTTATATGACTTTGGGAGAATCACTTAATCATCTAGTCTCCTTCCTCCCCCCCCCCATCTCTAAAAGACTATAAATTAAATTCAAATTGTACATCTGCATCATAGAAAAGTTACTACATTGACACTTACTCTCACTCATGGTATTGGAGTTACTACAATGACAGTTGCTCTCACTCATGGTATCAACAGAAAAAGAAAGGATAAGCAGGGTCTTATTTTGGGCATTCTTTCTGTGTTTGGAATGATTTATTATCCCTTCACCATGGTTTTTCATCTCCTTCCCCACTTCAACTGCTATAGATGTTCATTTTAACCAGATGTCACCTAGAAACAATTATAAAAATATAATTATATGTAGCCCCACTCATCTTGTTTTACTCCACTAACATATATTCTTGCTATTAAGGCAACTTATCACTTGGGTACTTGGGAGATTTGCCCCATCTGGGAGGATGCCTGACAACCAGCTATGATTCCCCCATCCCAATTAATATCCCTCGAAATTATTTCTAGAAACCCAGAGTCATGTAAGCATAAGTCCCTATAAAATTATAAAATATTAGAGCTAGCAAGGTCCTTAGCTACTGTCTTGTTCAGTCTGCCAAGTAGAAAATAGAAAGTGAGAAGGATGTTTACTTGAAGTCACATATTAACTCAGTGGCAGAGTAGGCTTAGAATCCAGATCTCCTGATGCTCTTTATTAAGGAATCTTTCAGTATTTACTGTGTAGTTTCTTGTTTAGGTTCCTCATCTTAAAATGGGGATAATAAAGTGTATACTACCTACCTCTCAGGGCTGTGTAAGATTCAAATAAGATAATTTCTATAAAACTTTTGGAGGAGAGGAAGATACTGCAAAAGCACAAGTTATTACTGTTATTGTTATTCTAGGGCTGCTAACTTTAAAAGAAATGGATGTGATATGCATTGAAATTATTAAAAGCCCAGTTCTCCCAGTCTTTTGAAGACAGAAAGGTAAGCATAAGGTGCCCAGAGGTGATGTGCTGTGAGCCAATAAGATACAGTAACAATCTTTTTTTTTCCCATAGCCTTGTAGAACTTGGCTATTTTAATATGTTGTGGCTCCCATATATGCTTCGAATTATGCCAAGGTAATGATTTTATTAATTAACCTGCTTTAAAATGAATTTTTCATCAAATTTGCTAAGAGAAGCCAGCAACCAGTTAAATCTTTACATAAAGATTCTTATCTCCTAACTTTTATAGACATAAATGGTCTTGTTAAAAGACCAGATTCATAACTGTATAAATCATGCCTGATTAATCTTTGTGGACCCCATCATGGAGCACAGGGCCTTGTAGACAGTAGGTGATCATGTTAGACAGTAGGTGAATCATGTTCAAAGAATTAATCAATTTAAAATATGTTCATTTTCTTTTTCCTTTGTTAACAAAGAAAACATGAAACCATCACCAGTTTTTATGAGAAACCTTCCAATTACACCAGGATATGGAGGTAAATGATGTATCCCTTTGATAATTGTGATTTTGTTATAAGGAGAGGACTTAAAATGTGCAATTAGGAAGATATTCAACATATTATCTCTGAGCAGGATTTTGAGTAAGTGACCTTCATGGTCCCTTCTCACTCTAGACCATGATTATATTCTGTCTTATAGTAGCTGCCAGTTATAGAGTCAGCATGGCAGTGTATAGCCCTGAGCTTGGGTTGGGAAAGATTTGGGTGCATGTCATTGTTGAATGGCTTAGTTCCTTGGGCTACCTCAGGCAACTTCCTGTAGATCTTATCACAGCATAGGTAAGAGGCATCTCCCTTCATGGAGGTGGGAGGAATACCCCTACTCTGGAATCACTGGTACCTCCTATATTTACAAATGGCTAATAATTTTCTAGGTAATGAGTGAAATAAAGGACAAAAAAATTGATATATACTTTCTAATAGATAGCAATAAATATTTCTTCAGGTACATGAGGGTGATTTTCTCAGAACTACTCCATTCCTTACTGATGACTTCGGAGAAATCTTTCTGCATCATAAAAAGTTAGCCTTAATTAAATTATCTAGATTAGTTCATAACTTGCTTCAACGTTCATAAAAATGCTTTCTGGGAGAACAAGCAGATAGAAATATCATCCATAATAAGGGGTAGAATATAGTTATCCAATTTCATGCCTTTTCTATTAGCAGAATTTTAGTTTTGTGCACACCTACATAATAATCAAGATAGGCTTTGATGGTGATTAAAAATAATAGTTATAACTCAGATTTATATAGTGTTTACTATGTGCCCAGGGACCACATGCTAATTGTTTTACACTTATTATCTCATTTTGTATAGCATTAAAAATGTTATTTAAGCTAGATCAACTGAAAACTCTAAAAGTGTTAGAGGGGAAGCATATCTTATTTGTCTTTGTACTCACAGGCTAGCACAGGGTTTTGTATTTACATAGGAGATACTTAATAAATGTTATTCCTCCTTTACATCTCACATAACAATTTTGTGATGTTTAGTCATTTCAGTCTTGTCTAACTCTAATTCTCTGTGACCCCATTTGGGATTTTCTTGGCAAAAATACTGGAGTGGTTTGCCAATTCCTTCTCTAGCTCATTTTACAGATGAGAAAACTGAGGCAAACAGGGTTAAGTATCTTGTCCATGGTCACCTAGCTATTTTAATTATCTGAGGCCAGATTTGAAATCAGGTAGATGAATCTTCTTGATTCCAGGTCTGATATTCTATCAAATGAATCATCCAATTGCCCCACATGATAATAGCTTCCATTTGTCAACAGTGTTCAAAATCCATTTTTCACAACAGTCTGGAGAGGTAGTTTGGGCAAATTTCCTTTTGAGAAATCTGAAGAATTTGAGAAAATTGAGGATCAGAGAAAGGATGAGATTTACTTCTAGCCATCTAGTTTATGAAGTGGCAAGAACCAAGACTTAAAAGCTAAGGTGGTTCTTTTCTAAAGCCAGTATTCTTTTCTTTACACATTAGTCTGCCTCTCTGTCATTAGAGGAAATTCTTACCTGGAAAAGGAGGAAGGAAAGGTAAACACAAGCATTGCTAAAATAACTCAAAAGACCATTATTTCAAGGATATTGTGCATTGTGTGTGTATTTGTGTGTGTGTGTGTGTGTGTGTGTGTATCTTTTGGGGTTGGGGCATGTGGGAGGTCATTTGAAGTCTAATTCTATATAGGTAAAAAAAATTAGGTAAAAAGGGCAACTCTTCAACTAAGGCATATTTTTCTTTAGCTTTAAATTACATTCTTAACAGGTCTTTTCACATACATCTACCCTTTTATAAAAATATTGTTTTACTGTGACAATATTACAGTGTTTAGAATTCAGCATTAAGCCTCAATAAATAATTCTGTTTTGCCCACGCTAATTTTAATGATTATATGTTATTTTGAGGGAAATGGTGAAAAATTGGTCAGGGGTTGGGTCTCTCATGTAACCCATTTACCTTTTTTTAATGTATTTGGTCTTGGCTTTAATAAGACTGCAATTTCCAAACAGGCCAAAAAGAAAGATCCAAAATTGCATTTTGGAAGTGTCAAAGAAAATAAGCATTCTCTCTAAAAACATGAATAATTTCAATGACTCCTCAGAATGATCATTTTGTCACATTAAATGTTCCCCCATTTGCTGTTAAGGCTGACATTAGGAGATGACTACTGTCATCATTTTTGTCAGAAGGCGACTTTTCCTCCCACCCCTCCTCCAAGGTCATTTTTATTCCTCAATCCTCAGAAAGGCTACATAGCTAGTGAAAACACATTGCTAGTGTTAACATTTATACAGCAAAAATCAAACAGTTTTTTTAGCCATGTGAGAAATTCCAGATATTGTTGGGTTTGCCATTAGCTGAGAATGAAGTGAAGTTTTGGTGATCTTCTGACCATTCCTTTTTTTCTTAAATACTGTGTTACATTTATTTGGCTTTTGCAGGATACATCCCTCTCCGGCTTACCAGAATGGGTGTGTCTTACAACAATGATACCAGCTACTGTATCAAAACATTCAGAAACACAACTCAGAGATACAAAGATCAGCTGGATGCATTGAGATACCACGCAGCCACTGCTGACCAACTAGAAGAAATCTGTCCAAAGGAACCGCTTTTAAGGATGATACATGATTACTATGTCCGTCATCACCCATCTTGCATAGGTACTCAACTTTTAATGCTTTGCTATCATTTAATCCTAGAAAGAGAACCAGCAGCAAAGAAATTGCCTGAACACTGAGTAATTGGAGGGTGATAGGTAAATGAAGGACACTAAGTAAATGGACACGAGGTAGCGAATTAGATAAAGCAGCTGGTTCTGGAATCAGGAAAACCTAAGTTTATTTACAGCTTATTTACAGCACTTACTTGCCATGTGACCTTTGGGCAAGTCTTTAATTTGGCTGCCTCAGTTTCCTTAACTAGAAAATAAAAATAATAATAGCATCTATCTTTGCAAGATTGTTTTGAAGATCAAATGAGATTATATTTGTAAAAGTGCTTAACACAGTGCCTGGCACAAAGTAGGTTCTATAAAAATGTTTATTCCCTTCTTTTCTCTAAATGGGAAAGCCTTGATGAATAAGAGCAGGGAAATTTTCAGAATCTTTACTTGTAAGTACACCTGTGAAAAATTAGGTTTTTGAAAACAGGCAAACAAAACATTTCAAGTGAGAGAGGTAACTGGCAGTGGGATTCTAATGGGAACAAGAAGGCATTGGATCAGGAGTTAGAAGAGAACTGGATTCAGTTTTATCACTAATTTGCTGTCTGTCCTTGGACCAGTTATTTTACCTTATTTCTCTGGATCTAAGGTATAAGAGCACGTGTGTAAAATAAAGGAGTTTGATTAGAAGGTCCCTAAATTCTAATTTCTGATAATGGTTCAAATGAGTCAATGTTTATTCAATATCTATTTTAAGCCCATAGTTCTGTAGGTCATACCACATAAATAAAACGGGAAACCTATCTTCAAGGTTGTAATGGAATTTTATGACTTCCTCTTCTTGATTTCAAATCTGTCCTCTGATACTTACTAGCTGGGTGACTGAGCAAGTCATTTTACTTGTCCTCCTCAGTTTCCTCATTTGTGAAAGGAGCTGGAGAAGGAAAAAGCAAACCTTTCCAGTACCATTGCTAAGAAAACTCCAGTGGGATCATAGAGTCAGATGTGGCTGAACAATTACTGTGCTACCTAGAACCTAACTTTTAAAGGACTTAGAAAATTAGAAACTTGCAAAATAAAGTGGCAACCTAGTCTCCAGAAATTAGGGGCTCAGACATAAGTAGAATAATGGGATTTGAGAATTTTGAAGAGAGAGAAATAATGTTAACAAGAGTTCACATTTATTTTTACTTTAAGGTTTGCAAAGGGCTTTAATGTATTATTAACTCATTTGATGAAGTAAAAGTAGGGTATTTGTAAAAGAGATAAAATAGGAGATATAGCCAGGCACTGGGAGGTTTCATTGTCTAGTTCTGTAGTTTATAAACCCCTGTCATTCATTAAATATTACATTTAATATTTATGTTTTTAAATACTTAAATATTTACAAATACTGTTTACATTCTTAAATACTGAGGACTCAGTGAAAGAGTATTTTTAGCTTTTAGCTTATATATGTATATATGTATATATATATCTTTTAGCTAAATTTAATATTAGAAATTAAAATGTCTTAATATTATCTGTTTTTTCTTCTATCTGATTTTTCTTCTACAGTGTTTTACTATCCAACTTATGAAAAATATACAATTAGTGTTTTCACATTTTTTATGTGTTTTTTCTTCTGTCTGATTTTTCTTAATATTATCACAAAATAGTTTTGACCTCAAGAATCCCCTGAAAAGGTCCCAGGGACCCCCAGGGGTATTCAAGTCACAATTTGAGAACCACTGGTCTAGTGGAAAGAGAATTTGGCCAGGAAAACCAAATTTGTGTTTCTAAATCAGACATTTACTAACCATGTGAGTCTTGGACAAACCACTTCTCTGAGTTCCATTTGCAAAATGAAGACAGAATTACCTCTACTTGCCTCTTCAGAGAGCTGATGTAAATAAAGTACTTTGTAAAAGAGACAGAATCAGAGAGGGGAGAGAGAGAGAGAGAGAGAGAGAGAGAGAGAGAGAGAGAGAGAGAG